>JZLH01S0616577.1:25860-37445 GCA_001188425.1 Eucidaris tribuloides
ATCTGCTTATAGTCGTTTCAAAACGAATAATTAATTAATGATTTTATGACGTAGGCTAAATTTGTGTTACTTTTTCATTAAATCATACCATGTACATAAAAACCATTAGTATACGACACAGTTATTACTGAATATTCAGAACACAATAAAACATTATTATCACATGCACAAACAAAGTGTTCTTGTTCCTAATCTGTTAAAGACAATTTGAATTTGCTTTAACACACATTTCCAATAGACCCTGTGATGAGATATCTCATGTCTAGGCTTCAACGGGTTAAATGTGTTTGAGCATAAATTACACATACTGTATCAGGCTAAATCACATGGTGTCAGTCTTGATACAATGAGGCTGGATAAACATACAGCATGTTTCTATTGAGCCGACCATATTTATCCGGTTAAAATTTAACCGGCTAATAGCGGAGAGCGGCGTGTTTCTATTGGATTGCATTTTCCGCAAAGCTCGATCGATCCTACCGGGATCGTACGATTACCGGCTAAGAGTCCGTTGACCTGGGTTGCCGCAAGGTATTGTGGGACGCGCGAGGTCAAATTTATGCTCAATCAAACACACGCGCACTGCAGCCAGGGTCACGTACTCCGATCACATGGTTTTGTTGATTTCCGGTTGCTAACCAGTTGATACCGCAACCGGCTGTTTCTATTGACGTCTTACGGTATCTTATGGTATAGCTCTCCGCTATTATCCTACAAAAAGCAGGATAATACCGGCTACACTTTCTCCACTAAAAAGACGGATAATGGCGGAGAGGGTCTGTTTCTATTGGGATCTTCTACTTCGTTAGCTGGTTCATTCCAGAAAACAACCTTCAGTAGAAACACGCTGATAGACGGATGGTATTTCGTGTTACCTTATTCAGCGCACCAAAGATTCAACACCGAAAAGAACATGCAGTTTAATAAAAAGTTTCAAAATGATTTCTCATATAGTGGTGCAGAGTCTGAGGAATTACAGTGCATGGAAATTTTACGAGGAAAAAAAATCCCTTTTACCACATGTATGTTTTTAAAGACAATTTTGTTATTGTGTCAAATAAAGTACATACATAGATTTTGAAGAAAAAAAAAATCCTTCACATCTAAACTAGTGAATGTGTCTAAAAGAAGGGGGTAAACAATCTTAAAGACAAGGTCCACCCTGACATCACGTTGGTTTTAATAAAAGCAGAACAATGAGAGAAACATATTACTGAAAGTTTGGCAAAAATCCACCAAAGAATAACAGAGTTATGAGGTTTCAAAGTTTTAAATTTGTGACGTCACTTGCGAGCAGCTCCCAATATGTCTATAAATTCCATAAATTGCCATTTTTTTAATGGTTCATGATGACTGAATGGGTTTGTTTCATAGGAGCATGTATGAAATAATGTTTCTGATATTATTGAATGCACAGGTAAAATCATTTTCAAATTTCTGAGAAAACGGCACTATTATGGAATTTATATCACATGACATATGGAGTGCTGCTGGCAGGTGACATCACAAATTGAAAACTTTGAAACCTCGTAATTCTGTTATTCTTTGGTGGATTTTCGCCACACTTTCATTAATATGTTTATTAATGCGTTTATTAAAACCAACTTGATGTCAGGATGAACCATGCCTTTAACATACGTGATTACTTTACTTAGAAAATCAGTGCAGGTTATATAGACACAAAAGAAAACAGAATTTCTAAATAGAGGAATATAGACTACATTGTATATCCCATATTCTAAAACAGAAATTTTGTTTTCTTCTGTGAAAAATATAAATATTCTAAAATAGGAATTCTGTTTTCTTCTGTGTCTTTATAACTTGCACTGATTTTCCAAGTAAAGTAATAAAATATAATAATATAAAATCTATGGTAATACAGCTACATAAAAAAAAATGGCTGTATTAAATCAATACTGCTGTTTTCATTCTGAGTTGGCTCGGAAGTTTAGCAAGTCTGCAAAAGTCCAGGATGCTGATAATGATATACTGATATTGGCGAATATCAGGTACAGTACGCAATATTGAGTATTACAGACATACACATGACTGTGCATGAGAAACATGAACCGTATTTCAACCCTGAAGCAGCGGTGATATTTCCCATGAACCAAGGTTTAAATGGGGCTGAAGTGGCTATAAAGTAGGTAGAAAAAACAACAGACCAGATTTACCAATGAAAAGATCCAAGTACATGTATTGTATGTACCACTGCTATTATTGTACGTGTACAAATAGTAATTTCCCAAACCAATTAACCTTGTATGAAATGTTTCCTGTTAAAAACTGTAACTCTTAATATGTCATTGTTACAATTTTGCACCACAGTACCCTTCCAATAGAGCTACATAGGAATGAAAAAAAATTGTGACAGAAATTTAAATTGTTATCACTTTTGCATAGTAGAGGAGCAGCCCACACTGAATCACTTATAAAACTAGTAGGTTTAAAGCACAAGTTTAGTTTTGGCGTAGTTTTGTTATTTGAAAGCTTTATGCCCAAAGGTCATATCACACCATTAATAGATTTTGAATGTCTTTGCTTTTTTTTTAAATTAATTAATTAATGAAAAATCTTAGGGGCACCCCCCGAGATTTTCGACTACAATTTACAGTATAGCGTCCTCAGCATTGATAAGGTGTTAAGGTAATCTGAATTATACCTTAGGACGCTATACTGTAAAATGTAGTCAGAAATCTCGGGTCCCACCCCCCCCCCCCCCCCAAGATTTTTCATTTATTAATTAAACAAAATTAAAGACATTCAGAATCTGTTATTGGTGTGATACGACCTTTGGGCAATAAAGCTTTCAAGTAACAAAACTACGCTGAAACTAAACTTGTGCTTTAAATTGGATATTTTAATACCAATTTGATATTTATGACCCAAAGTTTTTGTGACAGTTGAAAAATATTCATTTCAAAGCATCTGTGGATATGAATTTATTTCAAATAAATAACTCCACAAAAATTAATAAGAACTTCAGAAATATTCACAATTTGTTAGAAGGGAAAAACTTTAATTTACAACTTTTGTACACAACACTTTTTGCCATGATTATGCTGTGAAGTTGACTCTACACTCCAAAAAGTTGCTCACTGTGGCACTGTTCCAAAACAAGTTAAACATTTAACAATCTTGGAAAAACCTTTTCATAAAACATTATTCCATGAGGTTTTACACTAATATAAAATCATTAGTGTTAAGTTGATATTACATTGTTGGTTACTTGTCCATTATTGCTTACTGTGCAAATATAAACTAGAGCACCCGGCGGGGGCGACCCTTCGAGCACATGTATCCCCCGAACCCGTCCCTTGGATAAATTAGAAATAAGACATGGCATCCTATAAAAGGCAGAACAATGAGGGCGCTGTCACTGAAAACTATTGTTATCCAGAATGATACCCACCCCCAATAAATCTCCAAAGCAAGTTTGAATAAAATCGGACAAGAAATGTGGCCGATAGAGCACACACAAATAATGTGACATGGCACCCAAGTCGGAACACTGAGGGCGCCGTCACCAAACAGTAATGTGGCCTTCATGTAGAATGACCACCCTAATACACCTATACAGCAAGATTGAATGAAATCCTTTGAGTAACAATAAAGTAATTGAAAAAATAAGCACTTTTGCAAAGTTAGACCTTTCAGGTTGACCTTTGACCCTGTAAAAGGCGGAACATTGGGGGCAACATAAGCAAAAGTTATAGGTGTCTAGAGTTAACTATGATACACTTGCACACCAAATTTGAAGAAAAAAAATCCGTTGAGAAATGCGGCCAGTATCGTGCACACAAGCAGACCCTGAAAAATGTACCTTTTTGTGTACAAAGATGGACCAAGCGAGGGCACCACCACCAAAAACAATAGGCGTCTTCGCTTTACCATAATACACCTTCACACCAAATTTGAAGATGATCCGAGAAGAACTGCAGCCTGTAGAGCGCTCACAAGAAAATCTCTGCGGCGGACGCGGCGCAACGAGGCCAAATCCATAGTATCCCCAGAACTTTGTTTGGGGGATACAATAAGTGGCATTATACATGTATGAATGTTATCGTTCTTATTGAAAATTCCAACACCATTTTACACATACTTCTGCAAATCTGTATCCAAATGAAACAATTTCTGAAACATTAAAGATAGTTTTGGGTACTTACATCTGAAAGTGGTTGGTTAACCCACCCGAATACAACAGTAATACATAAACAAATGAGTATTACACAATATTATATTGTATTTCAAAGTCTTTGCAATGTAAATTTGTTTTTACAGGTCAAAAACATACATGTGTACAATTATTTCACACTTGAAAACAATCTCACAAAATTTTGAGAAACTTGGAATTGAATCTGTGTTTTATGGTTTTTTTTTACTTCACATTGGTGTCAGGATGCAAAATCTATACATTGTATAAAAACTATACAGTATACATGTATGAAAGGAATGAAAAGTAGTAAGCCATCAAAATAAGGAAGCAGACAGGGTAGGAATTAATTCTTATTTTTAAAGGGTGATTTTTATTAGAGCCTTGGGGCTATTTTTTATTTTTTATTTTTTACTTTTTTTTGGGGGGGGGGGGCTATTTTTCTACCACTGGGGCTACTTTTCCGTTGCACATCAGAATTTGAAGAATGCAATGACAGATTGCCAATGTTTTAGCTGGTGCTTCATCCATAAGAGCAACCATTTAATTCATTTTTGTTTCAATGCAATAAGAAAAAAAAATGTAAATTTTTCGTATAAAATTTGATGGTGATTCTGAAGGAAATGGTCGCCCCAAAGAATTGGGTTTTGGGGATTTTAGGGGGCGATTTGGGCTTTGCCAAGGGCAAAATCGCCTGTCGCCCTTGGTTATTTCCTATGCTGGAAGCAGAGAATAATGTATAAACTTGTCAATATCATGTGTCATGTACATGTTACAGTATGTACACTGTACCTCAAAACTGTTGGTATAAATTCCAACAACTTGAACTCTGCTTGCACTATACAGAACTTTTTCAACAGTTCCTAAAATGAAAGCTTTACTTCTCGCAAGTTATTCATATGCCATTTGGTTTCAGTCGACTGCACAAACATGATCAACAGTCCTGCACGTGATAGTTTTGATTCTCTTTTCACTGCAAAAGGGAGGTTATTTTTATATCATTCCCCTCATACACGCATCACTTGGGTAGCACACATTTCAGACCTCGGATATCTAGGGTTAGTTACATGTACAGTGGGATTGAACATAATTACATTTACAATGCACGTCCATATCATATTTGGGAATATTTGGGGGGAAATAGCTACTCTAATAGGAACTTTGGCAAGGGATAAATAGAGCAATTTAACTAGACGCATTATCTATTGTTAGGTATGTTTCTGCTACTAATCTACATGTAGGACACTAAACTGGATGATAGTATGATCACAATTTTTATGTTACTGAGTTTTTGTAAAAATGTTGTTGGATGGATCCAACACAAAATCTAAATAGCAATGTTCCAGACTGAAATTATGATTATACAAGAGCCCCGGGGGGCACGACGCTCACCTGAGGTCTCGCAAACTCTCTGTGGTACCCATAGAAAACACATCAGTTATACGTATAGTTTTGGCCCTTGGAGCCTGATATCTAGGCACCAACGTAGCCAAAGGAACCAGTTGAAAAACTTTGCATCCCCTTGCCATATAGCTGATTTTGAAAAGTTAAATTAAATTCTAACATCCGTTTTCATAAAAACAAGGCACGAACACTAGTACTTCTTAACATTTGACCTTTGACCTACTTATGTGAACCCTTGACCACAAATAAACATTAGTCCCTGTTACGCACTCTACCATCCAAGTTTGGTTACATATGGGCTTCCTGCCGTAGAAAGTTACCTCAGTTTGGGCCCTTCATGCGGCCCTGCCCCCTGGGCCCCGGGGGTGCGGGGGGGCCGGGGCCTGTGGTGCTACGCATTCACGAACCCTGTTTCCCCTCCCCTGAGGCATCATTCCCAGCAAGCTTGGTTTAAACTCCATTGATGTGAATGTGAGTTATTCCTATAGGGCCCTTACCCCCAAACTTCTTGCCCCCCTTGGGGCCAAAACGGGGCCACCCTGCGCGGCATTGTCATATGAAGGAACATTAATTTCAGTACATATTAGAGGTATACTACACACTACAAATAGGCTTAACTAAATTATTCTGGATCTAGAGAAGAAGGCCAATACCAACAAAAGAAGAAAACTTGACTTCATTTGACCATTTGACCTACATACTGTGACCTTTGACCCCAAATAACATGAGTGTCCCTGTATACGCATCTACCACCAAGGCATAACGTTTGGTTACAAATGGCCTTTCGTTGGCTTAGAAAGTTACCTTTGGGCCCTTATGGGCCCTGCCCCCTGCGGCCCCCGGGGGGTGGGGGGGCCTGGTGTACCATTCCACAAACCCTCTTTCCCCTCCCCCTTAGGATCATTCCCACCAAGTTTGGTCTAAATCCATTGATGTGAATGTGAGCTATTCCTATAGGGCCCTACCCCCAAACTTTTGCCCCCCTTGGGGGCCAAACGGGGCCACCCTGGGCATTGTCATGAGGAACATTAATTCAGCACATATGGAGGTATCTACACACAAAGTGGCTTAACTAAACTATTTCTGGATCTAGAGAATAAGATGTTTGAAAACTACCTACTTTTGGCCCTTTAGGGCCCTGCCCCTGGGCCCCAAGGGGGGCCAGGTGAACCAGTTGAGGACCCTTGAATCCCCACCCCCTAAGGATCATTCCTGAGGCACAAAAAAGAGAGGATTTGAGGCTTCCAGTAAAAGAGTGAAACAGGGAACGTTAGTCTGTGCTGCTAGACAATTCATGATCAATTTGATTTATATTAAAGCTTAGCTATTGATGCATCGCATCAATTAGTAGTATCAATTCGCATGATACTACTACTGTCATGGGCAAAAATAGCACTGTCCACACAAAAGGAAAGTGGCACAAATGGTAGTGTGTACTTGAAAACATGCCAGTAAATATCACATGCTCACACTTTGAGTCAATGCTGAAGTTTACCAAACTTTTACTGTTTATGCCAGATTGATACAATTCTTGCCATTCCAGTACAATGGAAATCCACAGACTAAATTAAATGTGATTTTCAGAAAGAGGTACATGAATAATTAAGGGCTATTTTTATTTTGTTTGTTTTACCATAGTACAGTATGTATTTTAGATTGCCTCAATTTGGCAAAGATTAAGCCACTCTACTGAATATTCATTGTGAAAATTGGTACACAAAAAAAACGCATGAATTCCACAAAATTTGACAGAGCAAAGTTTACAGCAGCCTGTGAAGCACACACGACTGATAATTTAACATCTTTACCACTCCCTCAAGTACATGAATACATTCCAAGAGAGCAAGTCCTCACCAGAAGAAAAGAAGACAAACTTTCAATGTCAAAGGACTCAAAGCCAATTTCATACAATACATGTACATGTACAAGTGTTCAGTTTTCAGGAAATTATTTGAAGTTAATGCATTACTTTTGCAAAAGGAACTAGAGCAATTCGGCTGCGCGCAGCCGATGGTGTATGCCTCCGCACCCCCGTATTTCTTTGTTTTTTTGACTTTTTGTTTTTATTGTTTTTTCGATGAAATTTCTCGGGGAGACTTTTGCGATCATAAACAGCATAGAATTAATTAATTTCAATCAGTAAAAGTGAAAATAATTATGAATTTGGGCTGAAAACATAATTTGCATTGAAATAACACAAGATTTCATATTTTTGAGCGATTTTTGGTGTGACATGTACGTACGAAAAGTTGCGTAACCCGGAACCGCGTACCCAAGGATGTACCAAATCTTGGTCTCAAAAGATGCGGCAACTTTGGTAAGTAAAAACTCAGGCCAGCGACAGCGGTCAAGAAAGTTTTCCCAGAATGAATACGCGAAACTTTGTCGAGGAAAGGGAGGGGCTATTTTAGCCCCCCCCCCCCACCCCAGGAGAACCCGGGCCAGATAGAGGTTAAGTTAAAATTGGTAATAGAAAACAATCAGACGATCATAAATCAGGCCCTCATGACGCTTTTGACTTTCAGCTCAGAAATCTAATCAGTTCAGTGGTGCCGTCATAATACCATACTTCACACCAAAGTTACATGAAGAAGATTCGAAACCGCCGTTCTCAGTTATCACGGAAAAAAAAAAAAAAACAAAAAGCAAATAACGAGCCCAAAATCAGACATATTTAAGGCCCGGTGACCTTGAACCTTTCCAGGTTCAAATCTGAATCACTTATTGCGTGGCCTTATAATACATACTTCACCCCAAGTAACAGACAATCCGACCAGAAGACGCTCTCAGTTATTATGGTAACGACCCGAATCAGACATATTTTAGGCCCGTGAATCCTTTGACCTTTGAAGACTTTAAACTCACAAGAAATCTAATCAGATTCCAGTGGTGGCTCATAATACATTACTTTCACCCAAGATTTTACATGAAAATTCAATTGGGCCATTCTCAAAGTTATTCGCGGTAACGCGAGCCCAAATCAGAAATATTTAAGGTTCGGATGACCTTTGACCTTGACCATTAGCAGTCCAAAATCTAATCAGTCATTGGTGTCTCATAATACATACTTCACCCAAAGTTACAAGACAAATACCGACTACCGCTCTCAGTTATGCGTAACAAGCCACAAAAATACAGACATATTATAAGGCATCGGTGACCCTTTGGACGGCTTTGACCTTTCAGCTCGCAAAATCTAATCAGTTTCATTGGTGCGTGCATAGTACATACTTGGTCCCTAGTTACAATCAAAATCCGATATGGGGGTTCTCCAAGTTATCACGGTAACAGAGCACAAATCAGACATATTTCAGGCCCCAGGTGACGCTTGACGCTTTGACCTTTTCAGGTCCAAAATTAATCAGAAAAATTCATATGAGGTCCCTCATAAATACATACTTCACCCAAGGTTACAAAACAGCCGCTAGTAGCCGCTCCTCGAACGTTTATCGGGCGGAAGCGAGCCCAAATCAGACATTTTTAAGGCCCAGATGATCCTTTGACCTTCTACCTTTCACGCTGCAGCAAAATCTAATCAGTTTCATGGGATGGCTCATAGTACATACTTGGTCCTAGTTACATCAAAATCCGATCGGGGGTTCTCAAGTTATCGCGGTAACGAGATCCGGTAACGGACGGACGGACGGACGGACGCACGGACGGACAACCCGAAAACATAATGCCTCCGGCAACTTCGTTGCGGACACATAAAAAAAGGGTAAATTTAAAACCATTTGGTTCCCTATGAACTGATTACCAGACAAAAGGTGATACTAATAACCAGGGCAATATCAGGTCCTAATTTCATATCCTACCACTTCATCACAGTTATAGTTAATGTTGCGATTGCAAACTGCAATTATGACTCTCTTTTTCAGACTGTTATTGAATGTGTTTGCTTGGTTTGTTAATGTTAGTATTGTTGCTGTTGTTTCTTTGACAATGGAAGTCTATCTTTTTATTTTTTTTTATACTGTGAAATAGGGACAGAACTTTACTAAAATCTATGGACAGTCAGTTGTCAGATACTTAAAGCCACTGGCTAACATTTACCACGGTTAAAAAAATGTGAGCTACATAATCATCCATGCTCCAAGTGTCTTTGATAAGGTCTAAAAATGAAACCCTGAAAAAATTGTATTTCAAAATGATGATTTAGTGCTTTAAAAAAGTGAAAATCTACAAGCATTCAAATTGACCATATTCACCTGCCCATTTCCTCCCATAGACTTACTGTGTGCAGATCTAGGCTATTTTATCATCCACCGGAGTAGAAATTGTTTATTCATGCATACCTTGCCATTGGCAGTGTAACTTTCCAAACTTTTTTTTTCATGTGTTTTATTGAATCAACATAATCAAAAACATAAACAAAAAATTATCAATGATTATTGTATTCTAGGGTGTTTATTTGTTCATTTGAACACTACTGTGTAGCTCAGATATCAAAGTTTGACAATCTTTTAAATTGAAGCTCCACAATGTTTAACATATCACTTTAAATGATTATGTTTCTAAACATGATAAAAATTTTAAAACACATTGGAGTCCAGGCCCCAGAGACTAGACACCAACGAAAGGAAGTGATGTCACAGCCTGGAAATGGAAGTTCTCACAGCCAGGTCACAATTGACAGTTGCATGTAAATTATTAACCGATGGATTTACACAAAAACACATGTAAATAAATGGCCACAAATACATGTATGAAGAAAATCACAAAATGAACTGCTTTTCTGGTAGTAACAAAAGTAGAAACCAAAACAATTCAAACTCAAGTGTTTCCTCCTTTCCATGACTGTTCTAGGAGAGCTACATGTATGATACAATTGGTACTCTATATGGTGGAAAAAATGGATTCAGTTTCAGATCATTATAGTCAAGAGATACATTTAAAACATTAAAGACATGAAGTTCCTCATACAGAAAAGAAACGAGCACTATGGTGCAAATCTGTTCGAAAGAGTGTATTTGTGCACGTGTTGGGGGGGGGGAATTCTCCCTATCGCATATAGCTCTCCGAATCTGAACGCATTTTTTACCGTTTATTCTTGGGAAATAAACTTCCGGTGAAAGCAAGCGCGATACACATCGAACGCTAAAGTACTCGTGGATCGTGTTAAAATCTTTATTATAATCTCGCGAATAATATTTTTTTCAAGTCCTTCATCCATATAACAACCTTTCTATTGAGATCATGAACGGAGCTATCGGCCGTCCTCACACACCGGCGTTCGCGGTCTGACTCGGCGTGCGCGTGGTCGCATTCCTCTATCACGGGGTAAACATTCGCAGCTTTCTTGGCGAGGGTTTCGAGTTCATTCCTTTGTTTACCAGTCGTAGGAGCATTTCTTTCACTAAGAAAGTCATTTAATCGCAAAACAGACATTCATCAAAATTGTTCATCAGGTCAATCCAACTATGAGGTATTAAGATTACGAATTTGACGAGGTTCGAAATGACACGTTTTGTGCGTTTGACTGTACAATTTACCGGAACCGGAAGTATGTACCCCAAGAGCGATCGATTAGATATCGGTATCGCGAGGTGATATCGCTTAATATCGGCTATATGCGATAGGGAGAATTGCAAATGTAGTAAAATACAAACACACTTTATGTACACAAATATGTGTATTTGAGGTGCACACACACAAACTACATGTAGGCCTACATGTACATGTAGTTAACATGCTGCTATATAACATTTTTGAAATTGTTAGTAGCAGCACATAATCGGCGCATATTATTCATTTTGAAGAAATCTTCCACCACCCCCTCCCCAACAAAAACTGCTTTACCTAAAAATAAGAAAAAAAAAGATATTACTCCTTGAAAAGATAAGGGGGATATTTGCACCAGACCATCCACCTTGCCCCAAAATGGGGGGATGTCCCAATTTCTCCAGGATATATGGTAAGTCTACTACTCATCGACCGTTTTTTAAACCGACCTACCTCGCGCACGGGCCTTCTTGCGTAAAAATTCGAAAACACACGTAGGACTAAGCGCAATACACCACAATATTCA
>JZLH01S0616577.1:52592-64488 GCA_001188425.1 Eucidaris tribuloides
TATATCATGCCCATGTTGTGTAGTGTGATCAAAGTTCAAATTCAGGTTCATATCACCTTTTGAAAGTTTGTTGACATTTATTTGTCGAAAATTGTACCAGTACTTGGATGATGTATTTACTGTCAAAGTCCATTTAATTGAATAACTGTTTTCCTATTTTAGTAAAATATCATAAAGTAATGTAATGATCACTGAATTCCTCTTACATGTACCTGTATCAGTTGTATACAGTGTAGGGATGAATTTATTGAATTAAAGAAAAAGAAATGTGGAAAGGAGTTTGTTCCTTATTTTAAAAAATCAATTGTGAAACATTGCAAAAGTATGTTAATTTGTACAATGTACATAATGGTATTTTGATGGACATGCCGTCTCAGTTTGGCGGTACCTCTTTTCGTGACGCATGAAATTACAAAACACCACAGACGACAACTGGATGATGTTTTGCTGTCAAAGCAAAGAACCCTAAAAAATATCATAAGTAAAAACATACAATATTCTTCTCAACCCTCCGTTGTGTGAGAGAGGATAATCAGCACAACCAAACAATAATTTTACTAAAATAGGAAACAAAAAGACTTGACAGCAAAACAACACAGAAATGTACTGTGGAAAGACATGTTTGGTAAAATTCACATGCGTCCACGAAAGAGGGTCCCCAACTTGAGGACGCCTATGGCCATATACATATAGTAATTGTTACAAGTTAACATACTTTTGCAATGTTTCACAATTTGATTTTTTAATAAGGAACAAACTTCTTTCACATGTTCTTTTTTCTTTATTAATAAATTAGTCCCTACACTGCTATACCAACTGATACACGTAGCATGTAGCTAGGAATTCAGTGATCATACAATTTACTATTATATATTTTACTAAAATAGGAAACAGTTATTCAATTTAAAATGGGACTTTGACAGTAAAACATCATTCCAAGTACTTGGTACAATTTGCACAAATAATGTCAACAAACTTCAAAAAGTGATGATGAACCTGATTTTGGACTTTGTCACAACACACAACATGGGCATGATATAAAAAAGAAAAAACAACAAAATCAGGCTTGATTAGTATGTCCATCCCTGTTCTACATCCAATATTGTGTTTGTTATTCTGTCCATGATAGAACGATGCATTCCAAAGTCACCTTCCTGGTTTATGGATTCCATCCCTATCATGTGACAATGGCTACGCGTACTGTTAGTCCCAAAAATCAAATACACTTTCAGGTTCACACAAGGAAAAGAGAATATTTTTTGTCACAAGAAACTGTAACAGAACGGTATTATCTGCCTGCTGATATTTAAACATCACGATTTGCTCATTCTAAAATACAATTTTTTGTTGAGTTAAGTGTATCAGTCCACGTGACAGTGTTTTTAATGCAGTATTTTGACAGTTTTATAAATTAAATTATTCCCACTTCTTTTAGCTATCATGTCCATCTACAGGTATCATTGCCTGAAAAAATACTCTGAAATGCTTGTAAAAATATTTCAAAGATTGTCAACAAATATAAAAAGTAGGGGCGGCGGGGGGGGAAAAAAACCCCATACATTTTTTCATAGTGTTTTTAAATAAACTTCGGAAGCAATAAGTTAATTCACGTAAATGAAAAGAAACAGTTCAAATGAGTGTAGTTATCCTCTAGATGAAATTGTACTGATAAACATTTAAGAATTCATAGGTATTTATCATAAACTGAACGAGGTAGGTGTGATTATGATTAGCATTAATGACAAATCAAACACACCATCTTGAAATTGATATCATCATTTCTTTAGGTATTTATCAAACGAGTTTGGAATTGAATACTGATGGTTAAGACGATGTGAAAATATTGTTGGAAAATGATTGAGAAACCTATATCATTTTAGGCGTATTGTGTGTTTTTGTAGACGTATATATTTGTAATGTTTTATGTTAATGTTGTTTTTATCACAGCACAGACCTGCAGAAAGAACAGATTTTGGCTGAAGCAGGTGCATGATTATATAAAATAAAATGAATGAATGAATGGAATTTTATTAGATATCTGTTGGTGATTATTTCAAAAATTCACACTTTCTCATTCTATATTTTGTGGTTCGAACTTGGTTAAGTTTTATGTTGTTTTCTGATGTCTGGTGTGACAATTATCATATATGTTTCTGTGTTCTGTTATGCAAATATTGAACAAAAATTGTTTAATGACCGAATCTATACTCTAGCTCAATAAGTACCGACTATTGAAGTGTCAAGTTTATGCTTTGTTACATAGGCTCAGGTGTTTGCTGTTTGCACAAAACGGACAACCAATGTGATATTTGTTACACTTACTGCTGGAGTTTAGAATTAACCCAGAAATCTGATTACACTTTGTCCCTTATCCACTACAATTTGTGACAAAAAAAATTGTTACTGTCTTTGTAACCATAGAAGATGTCAAACTATTTTTTAGAACTGTATCTAGGTTTTATGGGGGTTACAAGTTTTGGTTACCATCAGTAAAAAAAATGAATTTTTTCAAGGTCACCACATGAGTGTGCTATGCAATATTGTTAGCAATAATGAATAAAAGGCTTAATTAGGTTTGATTTTAAAAAAAGGATCCACGGATGCACCTTCCCTCCCCCCCCCCCCTCCCCTGGCTGTTTGAGTCATTGAGCATACATTATGTTTGTGTTAATTTTGTCATGAAAGACACTAATTGAAAATATTTGTTTACAGACAAAACGACTAAACAAGCCAGAAATTATGTAAGACCTTTTTTCTTTTTTATTTCCTTTTTGTGATCATTATGACAATTTGATAAGGCAATTACGGCATTATTATGACTTTCAGGAAAATTATAAATCACCAATATTGAGACATTTGAGCAAACACTAGAAAGCAGTGAACCTTTTTTGCCAAGTAATCAAATTCAAGACGATAATCCTTACCATCGCTGAATAATATTTAACTCATTTTGTTTTACAGGCATTTTTTACTTCTTCCAGTATGTCACTGTTGAAATGACTGTAATACTATAGACCTATTGTTACAAAGAGCACAAGTTAATACATGGAATGACTACTGATTGTTGACACCAAAATGTCTTTATTGGTTCCAAAGTCAGATGTTGTCGTAATTAGCATAGGGCCTACTTGACTAATGCATTGACCTAAGTTTAAGTTCGCATCTAATTATACATGTAGCACAACATTGTAATATATACCTGTACATGTAGTATCACGAGAGGAACAGCACCAATCCTCAATCGGATAATGAATTTAAAGAAATCTAAAACCAAAATAAGTTTAATAACGCATACGTATTACATGTACATATGCCTCATGATATTTCAATTTCCTGTCAGTCTCCTGCTTTCATAACTGATCTGATTTCTTTCAGTATTTGAACACATCTTAGTGTACTGTGTACGGTGACACATAGACACTTTAGTACCAAACACACTCGAAGCAGATTCTAGATAATTACATGCCAATTGCTGATTTAGCTATATAGCCAGCTTATTCGGTTTCTGTTTTCAAATTCAACCACATTAATTTTCTTGCCATTTTCTGAAATATTTGAAATTAACAGTAGTTCTATTGGAAGCTCTCGCCGTAATTAATCTGACTAAACGAGCCCCAGTTCAAGTGAACATATTTATCAAATTGTTCACGCCAAAGTGATAGGGGGGGGGGGGGGGGGGGAAAATTTATGAGAAAAAAATTTCATCCAAACTGCTCGTTGCGACAAATAATTGGCTGAATGTGACTTTACTTTTTGAGCCATTTAAAGATGTGTCAGGGCTATGGTGCAAGTCCATTACTTCCTTCATTATCAATACCAAACGTAGTATAGTACTTACAAATGGTTGTGTTGAAAGTCTGAGATCCATACGTCATGAATTTGTTGTTTATGAGAAAAAACTAATAACGACATGTTACCAGATTGTTGTTCTTTCCATGAGTTTCAATTTTTGCCTCAAACTGCCGAAATCGCGGTTTACTGTGTACCGTCGCAAGACCAGCGAGCGCACAGTGGATTGGTTAAACGGAACCCCCGCCGGCCGCAATTGGCTAACGGCTCTGATCGAAATTTTGGAACGCACGTGCACGTTGAACGCGCGGGATTTCTTAAATTGGTCCTGAGCAATTGAAAAAGGATGAAGTTTAACCCGTCCAGATTTTCGACAAAACTCAATATTTTACCCAAAGTCTCTATGAGAGGTGTTTTATTATATTAATCTTCCAATTGGATATGATTTTCAGCTGATTTCATTCAATATAGATGTTTTGACGTTGCAAATCAATGCACAATCTTTTAAGAAGGATGACTTCAGCTTCAGTTTGTAATGCTTCTTAAGATACCAGATGTGTCTTACAACTCAGTTTTTCAACAGGTTAACAAGAGGTCTTCTTGTAAGCAAGGCTAATAATTATTTGAAACAAAGTTGGAAAAAAGCTGTTATAATGCAGTGTGAAACTATCAGACCCTATATTTTGTTTTTTAAGATTTCCTTGATATTTTACTTTTAGTTGATATTATTTTGACCGGCAATCCCACTCTTTTATTTTAAGTTACCCTGTGGTAAATTGGACATGTTTACACTATTGATTGGTGAAAAAACTAAGAATCTTTTGTTCTTTTGTTTCTCTACAGTTTGCTGTAGGATCCAGTTATGATACGTTAACTCTTAAAGGCAAGGTTCACCCTGACATCAAGTTGTGTTTTGATAAATAAGCAGAAACAATGAGAAACCATATTAATGAAGTTTGGCGAAATCCACCAAAGGAATAACAAGAGTTATGATGGTTCAAAGTTTAAATTTGTGACGTCGAATGCGAGCAGCTCCCCATATGTCATGTGATTCAATTCCATAAAATGCCATTTCTTTGAATTTGAAACTGACCTTTACCTGTGCATTCAATATATTATCAGAACATTATTTCATTACATTGCTTCTATGATAAACAAACATAATTATCGATGATACCATTAAAAATGACAATTTATAATATATTACATACATTATGGGAGCTGCTCACATTGAGTTCACAAATTTAAACTTTGAAACCTCATAACTCTGTTATTCTTTGGTGGATTTTCTAGCCAAACTTTCATTGAATATGTTTCCTTATTGTTTGCTTTTATCAAACCAACTTGATGTTTCAGGGTAACCTTGCCTTTAACATACAGGGGATTTAAATCTTCTATAGACTTTATGTGTATTAACATTGCAACTTTTAGCCACATGAAGACTTGGGGTAAAATAGTCTTGAGTTATGATTCAAATCTGGAACATTCCAAACTGAGAAGTTACCAGGTAATTACTTTTTTTTTATGAATGATGGTATCAGATATGGAAAATTATGCTTCATGTTTTACTTATTTCAGTTGCTACATAAACAAAACCGTTAATATAAAATCTATCAAAGTATGACAAATATGAGACAATATCTAGATACATGGTATAGTATGACAACTATAGATGATTTGAAGGGATTCAATGCTATGATCTTTGTAAGGTTAAAGCTGATAGATAACATTGTGGAGTCTTCAATTTCAAAATTGATCAAATTTTGATATTGTGACGTACATAGTAAGTGTTCATATGGAAATTAACACCCATTAGATTACAAAAGTTTGGAAGTTACACTGACAATGGCAAGTTATGCCATGAATAAATCAATTAAAAACTCGGGCGAGTTTAAATAGCCTGGTTACCAACAGTAAGTCTATGGGAGAAAAGGGCAGTGTGAATTGATCACTGTTAAGATTTTCACTTTTTATAAAGCCACTAATATATCATTTATGAAATCATTTTTTTCAGGTGTTATTTTTAGACCTTATCAAAGACAATGGTAGCGAGGTGGAATCATTGTAGCTCAGATTTTTTTTACTGGTGTAAAATATTAGCCAATACCTTTAATTTTCAAAGAGCATCTCACACTAAATCAGTTCACTATCTGTTTATCATACAACAGATTAGTATTAGAAATCATGACATTACAAGACATTACACTGTACATGAGATTGCTGTTACTTACACTGTTTCATCAGATCATTCCTGTGCACCACCACAGCAGTAGGTTGAAATTGCACGTGGACATTCACAGGGTAAACAGGGGGATGAGTAAACTTCAATGCCTACGCCGGTGATCAAAGTCTCCTACCACACTGGGTTTCCCTTTCAATCATCTGGAAGAACATTTCATCGAACCAGGAAACAACGGACCATCGACCAAGTGAGCTGCACAGATAAACAATGAAAGCGAATTGATTTTTAGAGGTTATATTTTAAAATATTACCAGTAAATGGTGTAATTCTCATAGCGACACTGTGACACAATTTTAGTACTATGAGGAAACGGATAAGCAAACTGAATGGACTGGGCGCTGGATCGTGGAAGTATGGGGGGGGGGGGAGGGTATTTTTTAGGGAAGACTCAAAACCTTGACAATTGACAGTGGGAGTGAGAATAAAGGGCCCTCATGTTTAATCAGCTGTGATGTTTCCTCACATATGTATGCAGAATATGAATTGCTGCAGTAACATCTGTATGAATAGCAAGAGTCTGTATATAAAAAACGTATGATTACACGCATGCATTAAAGGTAAATGACATGATTGGGATTAGCTTCAACTTGGAGTAAAAACTACAGTAAAGTATGCAAAGCATCGCTACTTCTGACAATTTTGTACTCAAAGTTGGACTAATTTTAAAATTCTAACTACCATTAATATGCCTTGTAAGCAGAAAATTTAGCAGTGGAGCTTTCTATTGATTAATTTTCTCCTGGGCGCACAGAGGAAATACAGTATGTGGTATGTTCATGGCTTGCATTCTCTAATGAACACAATTTAAGACAAATCCTTCCATGCCAGGAAGATTACACTCCAGCTGGTGTATAGGACTGATATTCTTTCAACCAGTTTCGTTCTAGATGCATTTTTTTATTTCGCCCAATCATGTCACTTCCTTTAACAATCATACATAGTTCCGTGTTTGTACTGAGTCAACCTTGCACATGTTCTAGACTGTTTTAAAACCAAGTCTGGTTATAAACGTTAAACTACTACAAACTTCCAAGGCCAAAGACGTGCACACAAAATTCACAGTCAGATTATCAAAAACAGAAAGTTTAATGTAAAGCGTAGTATCTTACGTCTTGTAAATTTTTAAAATTTTCAGGCTCGGGCCAAGTGTAAAACTCAAAATGTTAAATATTTAGTCTTGCCCATCTGGGCAAGGTTAAATTTTGATAATCTTGCAAAACCTTAAAACAAATATGTCTAAAACTTATAATTTATTTAAACTAATACATACTAAATTTATCATTATTTTGTTCAATTGTAGGCCCACTTTCTTTACAATTGGAAATTTTATAATTATACCTTTTGCACTAAAAAAGGCCTTATTGCTCGTTAAAAATTAGGGGAATAATATTTTAATGGTCTTATTTTTGTTTGTTTATTTACGGGCTCATTAGAAATCTTTAAGTGACAATTTCACTTGCACCTGGTGGGCAAGTAGGAAAAATCAAGTTAAGTGTGGAGCCAGGGCTTGCTGATCAGATAAACAAACACAAATTAAAATCACCAAAGTAATAAAGTAAGATTTTTTGTGTGATAATTTGAACATGCCATTAAAAAATTACTAATAAAATGGAATATTCAAAATTCTTTGTAGACTAGAAAGTTTGGGACACCGATGTCTGAGCTTTATTCAGTCGATAAATCAGAATCAGGGAGCTGCCAAAAAAAAAAACAAGTGCATTCTTTAGTCAATTTTCATTCATTTATTGAATATATTTGCATACTTACATGTGATGCAGTTATAAATTCAATAATTTTCAAAAGTCTGCATTCAAGTTTTGGAGCCCTCACCAAGCCATTTCAGATAAAACAAACAATCAAAATCTGCAAGAAATAAAGGAATATTCATTGGGCATCTGTGGGAATTCAAATTTCATAAATTTTGCATTTATAAATTAGATATGACTTCACAAATCTCTGTGTAGAATTTTGGAAGCCCCTAACGATGGTCCTATCAGAATGAAAACAAACAGAATTCAAGTGATGTTGATGAATCGCACTACGACATGCATCATGCACATCACACGCACGAGCACACACACACAGGCACCACGCAGCACACTGCACACGCACGCACGCCCACGCACGCACGCAGCACGCAGACACACAACACACACACACACACACACAAACACACACACCAACAATTACAGCAGCCTGTTTCACAGTCCCCTCATTTGAAATTTGTTGGTGGGGACAAAATTAATTTCAAAATTCTAAACGCCTAGGTTTGGATGTTGACTCTACCACACAGTTTAAGTTTGCTGACCTGATAAATGACCTTTGACTTTGACTTTTGACCTGAAACTGGGATTGGCCTCGGATATCACAATTTGTCTACCCTGTATCGAGTTTCTGTTCCTTTAACTGTTCTGTAACTCGCGGTTCATGAGTTGTAGTACAGGAAAATTTGATTATAAAAAGGCCTCATAAATTGATAAAATAATCGTACAAGTGTGATCTCAAACATATTATTGTGCAAGTCAACAAGGTAAAGCCTTTGCCCTTAACGTTGATGTAAGCATCATGTGCACAAGTTGTATTTCTTTCTAAATTGCCGAAGAGGGCACTTTTTACTTGCACAATTTTTTGAGAAATGCTGCAGCATGTCTCAAAAAATTGTTTAAGTGAAAAGCGCCCTCTTTGACAGTTAGAAAATACTGCTCTGACACATGTTTACCTCAACATCAAGGGCAAAGTCTTAGCCTTTAAATGCTATTTGTTCTGTTTAATTTGCTTGTTTTGATCTGGAGATATCTTGTAAACAAAAAAAACAGTGGAATCACAATTGTGTCACTTTTACGGGAAGAGGGTCTGATGCTATCATTGACTGTAGTAAAAGTGGCACAATTTTGATTTTACCTTTTCATTGTTTAATGAACATATCTGAGGATTTGAACAAGCAAACTGAATAGAACAAACAGCATTTGAAAGCTAAGACTATGCCCTTATTGGTGATGTAAGCATGTCAAAAAAATCTTTTTCTCATTACCAAAGAGGGCGCTTTTCACTTGCACAATTTTTTTTAGACACACTGTAAATGTTAAAGACACTATATAACATGGTGGAAGCCCCATTTAAAAAAATTGTCAAACTTTGCTATCTGACATATCTGACAGTGTTTGGATGAGCAAATAAACACCCTACATGTAGAACACAAAAGTTTAGACAGTTATGCTGTCACCAGTAAAATATGTACAGACAAAAATCGGCACATGAATTTATTCTCAGGTGAGAAAATTCTGCCACACAGCACTCTATGGGGTAGAACAGGAATGGTCGCTCAATGATTTTCACTTTTTAAAAGCACTTAATGATTGTTTTGAACCACAAATTTTTTTCGGGGTTCATTAGCAGACCTCATCAGAGACATTGGTAGCATGAGGAATCATGAAGCTCCGATTTTTTTAACTGGAAGTTTACATTGTTATATGATGCCTTTAACATGTGGTATCAATCGAAGACTAAAATATGTCCAGCCTGCCATCAATCTGACCTCCTTAAATGTTCCATAAACAGACCTGGGCCATACACATATTCGTGCAGTAATTCTACTGCCAATATGGACGGGGACTTGCACCACTAAAAATTGTTATTTTTTGCCCACCAAGGTATTACACCTCCGTCAGTGTTCCATAAAATCAGGTAGAAAAACCGTTAAGTCCTTGACTTTATACACCAATTTCATTGATTGATGCCATTTCTTTCCATCACACATTTTTTTCACTGCAAAATGACAAAAAATTTGATTGAAACTGTGTCTCTTGTAAATGGCATTTTATGGCATGCAATTATGCAAAAATAATTTTTTGTTCAATAATAAAACTATGATAAATCTATATTCTACGAATTATCTTAGGGGCCTACGCATATGTATTCAAATATATTGCAATAAATATTTGCAATTATTTGAATGCATTTAACATATGGAAGACGGTTTGTTTTTGCTTTAACATGCATTTCCCATAGACCTCACAACAAGATATTTCGTGTCTGTTATTCAATGAAATATATGATTAAGGAGGTACTAGGCAAGCTTGCCTAGTACCTCCTTGGTTTAAACAGTTTGGGTATGTTGTTTTGATAAGGTCCAATTTGGCATAAATCTATGTGTAGCAATCATTTCACCTACTGAAATAGTGAACATGTCCAGATTGACTCGGCTTGCAGCAACGATCTGAGCGAAAATCAGGGATGTAGTTGAGGCCAGCAGTTCCGAGTCGTCCCATTAAGATTGCATATTGATATTCAACATGTGCAACATGGAATCCAGTAATCAGTATACAGACATGCTGATACGGCTGATTGGTTGATTTTTGCTACCAAAATTGTGTAGCAAAAATCAGTAATTCAAAGTAATTCAAAGAATGCGAAACAGATCGCAAAAGGCCCTCACACTGTCATGCTCGGCTATACTGCGAGCTCTAGAGGGCCTTGTTAAAAAACTACTTCCGTGAGTGCCCCTGCGCTATAATTTTTTTCCCACAAACTTTCGGAACTGCTATTACATATTGCAAAAGTCTGGACCACGCCAATCGCCAAGTCCCTTTGTGTGGCTACATCGGATAGGGCATTGTATTGATTGCACGTTTTGACCCAGGTTCGAAACCCGACTTTTGATTTTGTTTTTGCAGCGGTTTATTCCGTCAATGTCGGGGGAAAAAAATTGTGTAATTCTGGTTTTAGGGGTCTTATGTTGCTAACTTCCTTTCACATGTTCCAGTTAGCGGTTAGCGTGTGCAGTTTATTTGTCAACACCGCACACGCTGAAGAAGTTAGCAACCTATATAGACCCCTAACATGCCTAAAACCAAGAATTACTAAAAAAAATTGTCTCTGCCCGCGCACCAGGCAACATGCAGCGCAAGCCCCGACCCGCTATGCCTACACCGTCCAGAGCGCGGCATGCATGCATGCATGCGGCGCAGCAGCACCCGGCACCCTGAACCGTCCCCTGGCCCCTGGCCACTGGCCTGTCGCACCGATCAGGCAGGCGCAGGCTGCAATTCTCTATCGCCTGATCGCATACATGTAGCGACTGCTACAGTATTTCTAGCAACCATCCTAGGAACATGATCTTATATAAACAGTACATTCAACAACTGACCAGCACGTACGGTATCACAAATTGTCACCAACGAACAGCCCAGGCAACGATCGGAAACAATATTCCCGTCAAAAACTGATCGCATCATGCACGCATATCATCGTACGATCGATTTCACAAGCAGCTATTGATTGAAATTAGCGATCAATGTCAGCTTTAACTGTCTCGTTGAAAAGGCAAAGTTGAAATAAAAAACTAGGGAAGTTTCACTTCTTTTGATGATGATGATTAAGTCTGCCTCCTGCTTCCTTCCCGGGCTTTGTTCGTTCAATGGGTATGCCCAGGCGTGGTTCTAGAGCGAATATTTCGAGGGGGGGGGGGGGGGTCTACACGGAGTCTTGGTGGAAACATGCAAGGGAGCAAAGCAACCGAGCGGGTGGAGGGTGTGGGCCCGGGGATAACCCCCTCCCACGGTAGGAACTTTTTGAAAATACGCATAGAAAAAACGTGATTCTGGACATGGTAAATAAATATTTGAAAGGTATATTATATCAGATTCAGATTCAGATTCAGATTTATTTATTGTCATGTAAAACATAAAATTTGATATGCAGTCTGAACATAAATGATGATACATAAAACACATGTCAAGAAAAATATATCAAATTATACTTAAAATACTGCCCCAAATGAATATACATAAAAACTCTCAAGACACAGAATAACATTCCACGCATTAAAATACATAAAAACAGAAATTAAAAAAAAAAAAATACACA
>JZLH01S0616588.1:6993-28034 GCA_001188425.1 Eucidaris tribuloides
CCATGTTTTTACATATACGTAAAAGTTCGAGAAGAGAAAGGTTTATCACAAGTGACTAAATAATCACAAATCGCTTGAAGCTACTGACAAAAGTTTTAGGCAGTTTGATCATGTACTATTAACACTAAAAAATTAAAGTGGCGCACAACGTGCAACTTTGCCGGGGCGGAAATAGGTTGCAGAGCCAATTTCTGCCGCGGTGATGTCGAGCATATTCAGCCACCTTGTCACGGCTTGAGCGCTCGCGCCCACCCCATTATGTTTGCAAGGTTTGCACCTTTTAGGTGCACTTTATAACAAATTTACGCGATTGTTTTCTTCTTTCCGAAGCCTGGTGTGAGCTATTTTTACTATTCTTTCTTTACTTTCTATGAATACAATTTCAATACGGGAAAACGCCAATCTTGCATAATTATTACCCCCCTCGCCATTTTCTTATGGTCGGACAAGTCAAACAATCTTTCAACCTTTGTTTAAAGTTTATGCAATGGCAATTCGAATATGTCACGAAAACGGCCTATAGGTCCAAAGTTTGCACCTTAAAGGATGAAAATATTGCACCTTCGGCTTCAACACTATATAATTATGTGAAAATACACACCTTCACGGCCAGCGTGTTAGCCAAGTGGGTACAGCGTCCGTCTCACATGCGGAAAGTCGCAGGTTCTAGCCCCGGTAAGGTCAAATTTGTACGAGTTTTTCAATATTTGTAAATGTTAATTAATAAAGTGTATTGTAATGTAAATACTATAAATAGAACTGGAGTGAACGTAAATTGCGGTTCACACACTAAAACACACAGTTTGCAAGAAAAAGAAGAATACTTTTTTTTATTTTCGATGGTGCAACTTTGCACCTTTCAGAAAGTTGCAAAGTTGCACTTTTAAAGGTGCTCCCAGTGTGACATTGGTCTGCACCTTTAAAGGTATTGGCTAACATTTACCACAGTTAAAAAAAATCTGAGCTACATGATTCCCCATGCTACCATTGTCTTTGATAAGGTCTAAAAATGACGCCCTGAAAAAAATTGTTTCTCAAAATGATTATTTACATGTAGTGCTTTAAAAAATGAAAATCGTAAGTTGATCGGATTCACCTGCCCATTTACTTTCATAGACTTACTGTGTGTACACCTAGGCTATTTAAACTCACCCCGAGTTTTAATTGTTTATTCATGCATAACTTGCATTGGCAGTGTAACTTTCCAAACTTTTTTATTCTAGGGAGTTTATTTGTCCATGTGAACACTGCTATGTAGTTCAGATATCAGCATCTGACATTTTTTTTAATTGAAGCCCCACAATGTTAGCCTATCACTTTAAAGGTGCAAAGTTGAGCCTATTTTTCTTAGTGTGTATGATCTTTATCAAGTAAAGACATTATCGTTGGAATGTGCAGCACCCACTTCTACTTTTCTTTGCATCGCGATTGATCTATGCATTCTAATTGAAGTATTGTTTACGTTCTTAAGAGCACTTAATTCAATCATGTTACATGATCATGATATGAAATAAGTAGAACCTATTATAATGATGTTCAGTCGTAGAACGCCGGGCGCATGCTTGACTGAAGTGGTGACAACAACTCAGGAAGAGACTTATCCCACTATTGCATCAAATCCTGGCAAGAACCGATTGGTCTATCTTGGGTTACAGCAATAGGATCCATGGTTACAGTGATATCCAGGTTGGTATGATACTCTGATGCAAAGATTGTGTTCGTGATTTGGACAAAATGAATTCATGTACACCACCGTGACGAGGCAGGTTTGACTATTAATACCTCATGTAATAATTAATACACATTAACAAGAACTATTAATAACTGATTTTTTTTCATAAATGACATTTACATTCGTTGGTCTTACCCGATACATACAATTTTTATGCTTCTTACACCACTTTAACTACTACAACGTCTACTGGTACAACTGATAACATAGTATGCAAGGGGTGTATCCAAGATTTATTCTGAGTAGTCGTGAACATAATTTTTTTGACATGTCCAGGATTCGGTTTTTTTTTTTTTGAGGGGGGTCCTTGAGAAAAATTGTGGACTGTTTAATTAAGTTGGGGGAGGGGGGTCGTACAACCCTTTCAACTCTTCCCTGGATACACCCACGTAGTTATAGCATCTCCTAACACATTAAAACAGGGCCCTTACATTCTCCTTTCATGATATGAAATTATGAAAACAACGCTCATCATCACTGATGTAGGTTATTTATTTATTTATTATTTTTGTGCTTTGTGGTCTTGTTTCAAAATATGTAGTGACATCTATTAATTTTCGATATATATTTTATTTTATTTTTCCAGTATTTCATGGACTAATTACTTCACAGGGTTGCTTCGTTTAGAGGTGCTTATGCTACTAATTACTCTGCTAAACCAAAAAAAAATGGTTCATATCAATTTTTTAGCACACAAAACGCTGCTCTTTTGGGCAGAGAAATACGAGGTTATACGCACTGGTTATGCACTACTGCTTACTCGTGTAGGAGCATGTCTATCGTTTAAATTCACACTCGAACGCATAATAATAAAGACTGCATTGATTTTAGCCAGTTTTGAATGTCAGAATACTGAGAGAAAAATGGTGTCTGTGATTGTTTTTTGCCAATTCCGCGGGCCTTCTTCAAGCCAATAAAATAAGATTTTTACATTTTTAGAATCCTCAGACTTCCCGGGACATAGTCTCATCTTCAATATATTTATAGATCTCGCACTTTCATTTTATGAAGCGATAAAGACAGGAAAAAAATGAGAAAAACGGGAATCTTCCACAATTTTTTTTTTACCAAAAAGAAGTTTTTAGACTCAAATCCCCGTGTCATAACATTGACTTCAGTCACATATTTTGGTCTAACCTTAAAGAGGAACCTTTGATTATCATAAATCTTATTTGAATAGCATATTAAGTTTGTAGATTTGTTACAATGGCAAAAAAAGTGCCAAAAACGACGGTTTTAGTTCCAGTTTACCATTGTGTTGGACAACTCTAGACCATGAGGTAAGATCGCTTAGAAATTGATATGATCAGTCCCAACGCAGACTGTAACGCGGTGTAAAGCAATAAAGACAAGCAGATGTGGGATACTCACACATCGAAAATTCAATTATATCAACAATTTTGGCCTAAAATCGTACTTAATGGGTAATTCATTTATTTAATAAGTTTTATTTTGTCAATATTACCCTGGTGTCATATCTATTACCCCAAACATTGCAAGGAACATGTTATCGTAGTTCTTTCATTGTAACGATGCGTGTTACAAGTTAAGAAATTCCAAGTTAAAAAAGGGAGCTATTTCCAAGATGTCCAAAATTGGCGACAGTGGCTTGAAATCAGCATAAAACAGGCAATAGGTGGCATACATTGTTATGTTAAATAGTCCAAGGCGGACATTTTTCTTATCATTATTTAATGAAAGGGATTATTCAGAGAGATGAAATGCGATGTAATAGATTATTTCATTTGTCTCTCTCTGTATTTTAGATCGCAACAGCTGATCTATGATTTTTAACAAACGTGTCAGAAAAAATTAACCAGATTTCGAACCCGCGTCTACAGCTATCCGGGCTGCGACAATACACACCAGGCCATCACCACCAGGCCTTTCATTAAATAATGATAATAAAAATGTCCGCCTTGGACTATTTAACATAACAATATACAGACTTGTGAGCTTTGGTATTTGTTCCTCGATCGTCGTGTCAATGCCGTTAACCAGTGATGGCCTGGTGGTATTGTCGCAGCCCGGATAACGCGGGTTCGAAATCTGGTTCATTTTTTCTGACACGTTTATTAAAAATCATAGATCAGCTGTTGCGATCTAAAATACAGAGAGAGACAAATGAAATAATCTATTACATCGCATTTCACGTCTCTGAATAATCCCTTTCATTAAATGAGAAAGTTCATCTTTTCCGAAATATTTTTTTTGAGTGGCTTTCTAGCTCTGTGTGAGAATAAAAGCACACTATTTTTGAGAGGGCAAATATACACTCTTTAAAGAGCTAAATCTAGCACGAGATCTGTGATAGTCTTGGTTCAAGGGGAAATTAATTGTATCAAGAACACGTCATACAGGCTCACGTACCCGTCCACACACACACACACACACACACACACACACACACACACACACACACACACACACACACACACACACACACACACACATACACATACACACACACCAACACACACACACATTTTACACACATTCACGCACTACACACATTACACACTCACAAACACACATACCCAAACACACACACACACGCACATGCAATCATGCCTATACCATGCACAAATTTATACACGAGTAACAATTTATTGCATTATTTCCGTTAACCTAGTCTTTAAGCGCTTTATTTTCATAATGTGGCATTCACACGAATCAACAAATAAAATTTTAAAACAATCTTTATCACATTCAACCATTGTTTCTGTGCTTGAAGGCAGTTCGGCACTTAACAGAATAACAGATCGGATATGAATACAGTCAATAGAGTAAACAACAAAGAAATGATATATCGTTCTTCTACTTGACACAATTAAAGCCATAGTGTAGTACTTTGATTATGAACCAGAGTGCATGTATTGAATAAGATCTTGATCAGAAAAAAAGAATTGCAAAACTGATGGTTATTAAGAAAAATGTTTCTTATTTTCTTACATGATAGAATGGATGGTAAACATACGCTTACCAGAGTTTGGCAAATTGTTTGCGAAATGTGGGCCAGGTGTTCCATTCACTGGTTTATAACTCCTAATTCTATTATTGTATTCATGTAAATGATAACCATAATTTTGCAAAACTACCAACATATTTCACAAGCCATTTAAAACTTGCATTTCAAATTTTTGGGACTTATTCTACAGTAAGAGAAAAAATTCCAATTGAAAATTCATCATATCAGGGGAACAGATTTACAAATCCCTCATTCCTTGCAAAATGTTGGAATTATATATTTTTTTTGTTACTGTTTTAACCTCTCTTGCATTTTCTTATCTATGTATCATTAACTTAGAAAAAAATCTACAGCGGCAATACTACTGAAATGTACTAAAATAAAGCAAATTGTGCATTTAGACGAGAAGGAGGAGGATAAGGGGGAGGGGAGAAGAAGAAGAAGAAGAAGAAGAAGAAGAAGAAGAAGAAGAAGAAGAAGAAGAAGAAAAAGAAGAAGATGCAAATGAAGGATGAAGAAGATCGAGATGATTTCAGGACTTCATCGTTTGAAAACGTCACCTTTTATTCCAGATACCCCATTACGATTATCTTCCATTATAAATGTACCTTAGAAAACTTGTGTTTGGTGCCTTCTATATTTTCTGCCTCCTGAGACTTTGTTGCAGTTAGGTATAGTGTGACACGGATGTTGCAGAGCTTTTTGTTATGTTTTCATCAACATCGCAGCAGAAGTTCTTGCAATATACCGTATGCATACATATTTTGAGCATCACCATTTTCACCAATGTTGTCATCAACATCCTCATCATAAAATCATATTCTTCTCTGCCGACATCATCATATCTCAATATGCGTTGAGTGGAAGCGCTCGTGGTTCAAGAGAAAAAAGTCTGACAACATTCTTCCTGTCCACATGAGAACTTATCCGGTTCTAGCCGCTGTCCCCGAATCACAGGCATCCATAAATATTCTGTAGATGATCCCCAATGTATGGCAAGTAAAAGACGCATCTTCTTCACAAACTAACCCTAACCCTAGGCCATCCAGTCCCGTAAATAGTCAGGCATTGCTACCATAGAGTACATGACATCTGGTAAAGTAGAAAAGTATGAATTAATGCAAATTATTAGTGTGCACATACCCGTTCTTGATACAAAATTGGTTGATAAATTATCCGAAACAGTTCCATTATTAAACTCATTATCATAGATAATGGAGAATCCATGTTTATACACTCTACGATGAGTGGAAGAAAACATTTGGGGGTTTCTGGCGAATGAGACAAAAATTCAAAGTTCCGTGTACCTATCCAAAATAATACAAACGGGTGATTTTTAAAGCATAATTTAACCCACGGCATGCAGGAGTTTTGTGTAAATAAGTAAGCTCTACCAAACAGATCTTTAAATCAGTTGGAACTGAAATTATAAGATGTAATGTAGTGAGTGTTAATGAACAAACAAATCACTAACATTAAAGTAATGAATTTCCAAATTCAGTGTTGAAGTCCCATGGACACTATCAATTTGAAAATGAAAAAAAAATCTGCCACAAAAAGAAGGTATAGTTATCGTTTCTGTCGTTTCCTTAATTTTGAATAATGGTCTGAATTTGAACAAATCTAATTTAGTTTATCAAATAATTTAATAAAATGTAACTTAAAAATTATGAGCACCCCACTAAGAAAAAAAAATCAACTTAGACTCAGAAGAGATCTAAATCTACTTACTTTATGCTGTCCATCAATATGCCAGACAGTGAGGTAGGCACGTCGTAGAGCTGCAACTGGTCTTCTCAGCTCTGTCCGTGGCCAGACGGTGTCCCGCAGCCCAGGTTTGATTTAGGTCCCTGAGATAAAACACAAAGAATGGAAATGCACAATGAAATAAGCCTTCAATTTTGACATTTTTGTCATTTTTCACTTAACGTCACATGCCAGCGATGCGAAAAGCGTCTCGCGAACCATTAAATGGCTGTGCGAAGTTAGCGATCAACGTTTCATATGGTTGACACACCGTGGAATATTGTTCATCGCGGCAATCGTTGCACTCAGCATGCAGGCTAGGACTGCTTGCAGTTGCATTAACTTTGTGCATCGAGTGCACATTTTTGTGATGCGCATCGCTGGTCGTTTACGTTAGATGAAATTTGCCGTGAAACTGCAAGCCTGTTGTGAAACAGCCAAGTCAAGATAAAAATATTGCAATGGCAATTTTTGGTAACATTAATCATATTTGTGACGAAGCACCTGTCCCACATAAAACTCAAATTGCTAAAGCAGAAAGAGCAATCTAACGAATGTACGTGCACCGGGACGTGCACATACCGGTACGTCGTTTTACAATATATAGGCTGGGCAGTTGTCGTTGATGCTTCGTTACGGATCTGCCAGGCCCAATATGTTAGACTTAAGTTCACAACACAGTTTACATAGTTTATCTAGACCTTCATAGTGACAGTTAGTTAAACTTACCTTTTAAATAATTAACGCTAAGAGTTCCTCTCTCGCTGCATCTGGCAATGGTTTGCAACCGAAATTTTTTAAACAATTAATAGACGAAGATAAACTCCGCGGCGCGGCATGATGGCGGCAGTGACTTGAGTTTACTTTCAATCACGTATCAGATGCGATGCATGATGATTCACACGCGCGCGCGCGTGTAAGTGCATGACACATATTGACAAAAAGCGGTATCTATAACATACACCGAGCCGTGTTCAGAGCTAAGACATGCTAAAACTTGGCTAAAGGATGTATGTAGCACATACACCCCTTTTGCCTTGAACTAGTCTCAAACTTTCGCGTCAACAATTTGAGGGGAAAGACGTATGTTACAGATACATCCTTTTGCCATAAATTGTTCTTTGAATTTCGCGGCGCGCAATAAGACGTATGTTGCAGATACACCCTTTTGCCATATTTCACAAAGCTGGCTACGCTCACTCAGTTTGTTGGCAGAAGGTGTATCTAGCAGATACATCTTTTTACCGAAAAACATTGATCGCTGCTGCGGCTGGCTTGGGGTGTATCTATAAGATACACCCTTTCGCCATGAAATGACAGGATGTTTTTTAAAAAAAAGTGCTGTAGATAGCCCCTGCTATCTTAAAAAGGAGAAGTCCTGCAATTACGAGACCTAGATAAATGAAAAGAGCGTCCTCTAAACCCCCCTTCCCCAATGCAAAAACCTTAGATTTAATTAGATTTAATTGCTTTGTATCGTTGTTAAGAGTTATATTTAAAATTGTCATTTTATGGTAATTTTGATGATTTTTATGTAAATTTATGCAAATTAGGTAAGATTGGATTGTTGAATTTTGCTAATAGTGATTTAATCATATTCTTTTACCAGAAGAACATGGGTATAGACACCAGATTTAACTTTCTATTGTTCTCCAATGCGAAGATATAGCAAAGAAAAGGCAAACGGTAGCCATTTTGGCAGCCGTCTTGGAAAATGGCCGCCATTTTGAAAATTCACGTGGATAACGTGTTTTGTTTTGTTTTTCAAAAGAGTACCCGCTGAGGGGCATGTGTGCCAATTTTGTTGCTTGTATCACAATTTGAACGATTCTCCTGATATATGCAGTTGTCTGGTCCATTGTGGAAGGCAGGTTAGGAAAGGGCACTTGCTCCACTTTGAATTGTCGTATCTTGGCAAACGCTTGGCCGCTCTCAGGATATGGCGATATTTGGACAGCTAATGATATTCACATTCGGATAGACTCTATAAAATATTTTGTTTGCTTCACAACAGGCCTGGGCAAGACGGGTTAATATATTTTTTGCAGTCTTCTAAAAATTATCTTTTCTTTTTATTTGATTATTTTGTTAATTGATGATTGATTAGTTCATTGATTGTTTTATTGATTCACTCATTCATTTCCATCTTTTTTTAATAATGATAATAACAACAATAAAATAGTAATGATGATAAAAAATATAAATAGATAAACTGAACACCAGTACAATCACTGCGTAATCAAAAATGATAATGATAATGATTCACTCATTCATTTCCATTTTTTTAATAATGATAATAACAACAATAAAATAATAATGTTGATAAAAAATATAACTAGATAAACTGGACACCAGTACACTCACTGCGTAATCAAAAATGATAAATTAGCCGAGCGTATTTGATCATTGAAGTTTTTGGAGTGATGTGGAGTTAATACATGTATTAAGAGGTATACATGTACTTGGTTTTGTGTTACATATTGAAAGACGAGTGAGATAGTTGATATACCGTTTGCAAGTGAGGTATTTATGAGATAGTCATATGTGAATTATAGTAGCTAGCAGCAGTAGTAGTAGTAGTAGTAGTAGTAGTAGTAGTAGTAGTAGTAGCATTACTGCTAGTAGTAGTGGTATCGGATCTTAATATTCTTCATTTTGTATTCTTTACTATTCTTTACTTCATCGTCATGTTCATCTTGTTTATTATTATTGTGTGAATAACTGATATTTTTATTTTATCATTACGTAGCTTTAGTAGTATAGTAGTAGTAGTAGTAGTAGTAGGAGTAGTATTCCTTTTATTATTATTATTATTATTATTATTATTAGTATTATTATTATTACCATTGTTATGTTGCTGTTGTTATCATTATCAAGAAAAACTTCGCTCCCAACACACTCTTTCGGAAAAAAGGGGGAAGCTTTAGACGAATGGTGGGGTTCAACACGACACGACACGTAAGGACGCTATGCACCATTTCGTCACAAGCCATGAAATTGATAATTCAAGTTATGTGCATGATGAAACAATCATATAAAAATATTTATAAGCTAATATGACCTGAAAAATACACACACTAAATGTACATGACAAAGTACAGTTTGGATGAAGTAAGTTGCCGCCATAAACTAAGCTTAAAATACGGACGGCCAAAGTAAATAGCTGTACTTATAATTCATGGTACTTTATAAAAGTATAGGTGGGCCAGTTGAAAATAAATTCGACATTTGGACGGTGTTTGAAGGGAAGAATGGGAGAGTTGGGGTCGTGGTGCTTGTGCATGCTAGTAAAGATGATGTCAAGCGAAGGTGTTTGTGGCCAATAGATATATAAGAATGTTTTGTATTAAATGCTAGGTTACATGCCTAAATGCATATTAGGCCTTCGAACATACAGAAAACCAGGTATTTGTCTACGGTACAAACTACATCAAACCGTAACACAAATTGAATACATTATATGATAGTATGGGATCAAATCATCAAAAATCGGAAACATGTATATGGCTCACGCTACTTTTGCTTACTAATCTGTACTCATTGAAAAAAAGTAATGACAACATCGTGTTCCATGGTACAAACCTCCGTATATGGCATTAACAACAAACTTCGCTCCACGTCCGGTTGTCTGCCTCCATGAATTGTAGTACATTGTCGTGGCATTACTGGTAGATGACACGGGACTTGGCAAAGACGACCCGCCAGTGCTCAGTACTCGTGGAGACGAAGAAGATGGACCATTGTATACATTTACGTATGCTGAACCGCGCAAGTCGATATCAGTGATAAGAACCTGAATGGTAGTACCTGACGGGCTCCTGACATACCAGTAGCACCCATACAAGGCTCCGTCGAGATTAGGATAGTGGGGTGTTGTCAATGTCAAACTGCGAACAGAGCTGTCCAATAAAAAACTGCCGCCGCACGAAGACACCACATCGGTTGGTTCCCAAATCGGAGTGTCTGTGTGAAATATGGGAAGGCATATCTGTGTCAATCGGTGTTATGCTAACTATATTTTCTATACTCAATACGTCGATTATGTTGCCCAGCAGAAAGAAAAACGTTTCATATTGTTTCACGATCATTAGTTATCGATGTAATAGTTCTGGGTGTATTTCACACAAGAGCTAACCCATTGACACGTATGGTAAACAAGGTACTGTAGCCTTGTGAAACACACGGAGTACACGGTTGCTTCTGGTTAGCCATTTTTATTTAAAAGGTCGTGGCATGATTAACTAAGGGAAATTTGTTTCGGTTATCTTATTTAGGTAACTCTGTTTGATACCTCTTTTCGGCGTACACGCGACCAATCAGAAGACGAAATTTGTAAACGTTGCTTAATTTTCTTCGAATATTATCAGATTTTAAGGCTTCATATTGCAGAATCATTGTTCTTCTTTCATTGTAATGCTCCGATCATGTAAGATTCTTCAATGCCCGTAAGGACAATATATCTATCAAATTTGACAATTAAACAAGGAATTTCTGGCATAATATGTTTCGCAAGTATTTGCCTTATTTGTATCTGGAATTTTCATGCGTTATGAGGCTATCACTGTGTTACGTTTTATTATGCTCTTATTCATATTTGTTACATACATGATATAGTTATCATAATCAGCTAAATCAGTTTCATATGCTATGCAGTTGCGAGATTTATAACTCAGTTATTGTTTGTTCACCTTACCTGAAATGCTGACATCTGCAAGAAATCCACGTCCGTTGGTACCACTGTTGTAGTCTTCAAGCTTCAACGTCAGTCCTCCACGCGATGACACCATCGGTGATATATCTACATCTATGTTGCCTAGAAGTGCTGAGACAGCATAGTTGTTCCAGTCAGTAGATGATGGATGGTCATAGATAATAATCCGTTCACGAGTACTCCAAGTAGTGTATACTGTATGTACGTCCGTAAAAATCAGTCGAACCTGCTTCCTTGCTCTCATTTTTACATGACACTTATAGCGGATATACGCACTTGGATATTCTTGGCTGGTTCGCTTTTCTCTGCTGGCAACATTCATGTTGTACGTCTCTAACATGCATGTGAAGATTTGAATGATTCCAATTTAACCATGTATGTTATAAATACTCCTCCCTTGAAATTTGTCGACTTACTGCACCATGTTTTTTTTAAATAAATGATCACAACTCGTTATGCCTGTCACTTTTCACCAGCTGGTCATCAACCCACATGAAGATGAAGGATGTTCATAGATGTCAAACTCTTCCATTGTCATTCGAACATACATTGCCGATGGGCAGGCTAAACTACACTCACATCCGAATAATAACCTTGTACAGACTTAATTACATTTCGGCGTATTGACTCGATTAAAACTGTTCAATATCTCTTATTGAATTTTCTGTATTAGTATAATTGATGATAACACATGTTAATTTGAGTATATTATGGTAACAGAAATAAATACTTTATAAAAGTCGTACGTATTGAATTAGTTCGTATTGTAGAATTCCTGCCGAAAAAAGCACATTAGATTTTTGTGTTTTTACGGCCAAAAATTAATGATTAATGATGTTAATTGTAGTCCAAGCATTTATTTTTTTTTCAGGGGCAAAAATTAATGATTAATGATGTTAAATGTAGTCCAAGCATTTAGTATAGCTTTTAATTATTACTTTTACACATTTGTTCGCGTACTTTGCAATGAAGCATATTATGTGGTACGTTTTGCTGGAAGTCACCTGGATAAAATTGATTAAAATGAAATGATACTCGAATTCCTTCAAATTCTATATTAACCATCTACGGATTCTTTGTTTTAAACGAACCCGAGTGAAACAAATACACTTGAAGGAAGATGTAGCCGGCAACTAGTAGGAATAAGTTAAGATATTGTACGTGTGTGTGTTAAGAAAGATAAGTTGTTTATGGCCATTTTTTTTACTGCCAAGACACGCTTAATTGGGGGGGCAGGAGTTGTCGTAAAAAAATCCCATATACATTTTGGGGGAAATTTACGGTCAAAAATTTCCCGCCACAGCGCTGAGAGTGTGTGTGTCTGTGTCTGTGTCTGCGTCGGGGGATGCTCGTTCCCGACCGCCCAGATTTTTTTTTTTTCCGCCAGCAACCTAAATATTGCTAAGGTGTGGGGGCTCGTGGAGATAAAAACAAATTTTTACAGTCACAGATCAAATATCTTAGGGGGTGTAAAATCGAAAAATACCCAGAACCACCCCCCCCCCATATACTTTCAATTTGAATAATTTCTCAAAAATGGGAAAGTTTCAGAGCGAGAAATTTTCAGGACATTAATAGATTTTAGAGGTGTATTTAAAAAACATAATTGCAAAGAATTTCATTTTTTTTACCATTTACCAAACTACAGTGTGAGTCCGAAAAAGTTAACCGTTATAAAATTGCCAATAATTTTCAAAATCAGAAATGAATGATAGGTTATCATATATGTTTGGAAAGAATGATTTGTCCTGAATCATTTGATATCATTTTTGTGTACTGTGTGTTCACGCTTGAATGAACAGGAGGCATTGTTTGCCAGGGTGCAAAAAGTGATTTGCACCAAAGTACTATGAAAGAATGAATTGAATGTACCAAATGGAAGGCATTGCATATGCTTTGTTCAAAAGCAAAGTCACGCACACACACGCACGCAGACACGCACACACACAAACAGACATGCACATACTTACACATGCATACACATACATACAAACAAACATACATGCAAACATATGCGCGCACACACACACACTCACACGTAGCACATTTAAAGTGAGAGAATGAATTGAATGTATGAGATCCCATTGCATTTTTTCAGAAGTCAAACACACACACACGTACACACACATACATACATATGAACATGCACACTCACATTGCACATTTAAAGTGAGAACGAATTGAACGTTTCAAATGGCTGCGTTGCATGCATTTTTTTTTTAAGAAGCAAAGTCATACATACACGCACAAACACGCACGCACATATTAACACACCCACATAAGCACATAAAGAACACATACGCGAGCACAAACAGACAACCACACTCACATAACACGTTTTGTAATAAATTTTACCGGTATATCGCAAATGTTTCATTTATTATCAAAATGGAATTTAAATTCAATCATGATGCCATAATGAAAGTTTGGTGCATAACGTCAAAATGCATTGTTTGTCTCAAAGACCTTGGTTAGTCTGCATGTGTGTGTGTGTGTGTGTGTGTGTGTGTGTGTGTGTGTGTGTGTGTGTGTGTGTGTGTGTGTGTGTGTGTGTGTGTGTGTGTGTGTGTCTATGTGTTTGTTTGTTTGTGTGCGTGCGTGCGTGTGTGTGTTTGACTTCTGAAAAAAATGCAATTGATCTCATACATTCAATTTATTTTCTCACTTTAAATATACTATGTGAGAGAGCGTGTCTGTGCGCACGTATGTTTGTACGCGTTTATGTGTGTGTATTTGTGTGCTCGTTTCTTTGTGTGTGAGTGTGTACGAGTCTGCGTGCGTGTGTGTGTGTGACTTATGCAATGCCTTTCATTTGGTACATTCAATTCGTTCTTTCATAGTACTTTGGCGCAAATCAATTTTTGCACCCTGGCAAACAATGCCTCATATTCATCCAACCGTAAACACATAGTACACGAATATGATACCAAATGATTTGGGATAAATCATCTTTCCAAACATATATAATTACCTAACATTCATATCTGATTGTGAAAATTAATTGCACTTTTCTAACGGTAAACGTTTTTTGACTCACACTGTATAGGCACCTAACTAATATCTAATTTATGTGCTTTACTTAGTTGGACTTACGGATAACTAGAATAAAATGAAAACAACATCGTGTCCCATGGTACAAACCTCCGAATATGGCATTCACAACAAACTTTGCTCCACGTCCTGATGTCTGCCTATCTGAATTGTAGCCGATGATAGCGGCGTTACTGGTAGAAGACACGGGACTTGGTAAGGACGTCCCTCTCCTTCGGCCTGTCCAATCATTACCATCGTGTACATTTACGAATGCTGAACCACGCAGGTCGATGTCAGTGATACGAACCTGAATAGTAGTATCTGACGGGCTCCTTACATACCACGTGCACCCATAGTAGGCTCCGTCGAAATTAGGATAGTGGGGTGTTGTCACTGTAAGACTGCGAACAGAGCTGTCCAATACAATGCTGCCGCCGCACGAAGACACCACATCGGTGGGTTCCCAAATCTGAGCATCTGTGCGAAATATGGAAAAGCATGTGTATGTGAAATAGTGCCATTATAACTGTTTTCTGTTAATGAATTAACAGTCATAATGAATAATCGATTATGTTGCCCAACAGAAATAAATAGTATGTTTCACAATCATTAGTAATTGATTTGTAAGTATTGAATGTGTTTACAACATTACAGGAGCTAACCCAGGGATACAAATGTTATCGATTTACTGTAACCTGATGACAGACACGTACATAACCTGGATGTGTTTTGTGTCCAGTAGTATATACTCACAAGACGTGACATGAATAAAAAAAAAGGGGGGGTATTTGATATATCTTATTAGAGTAACTCTGTTAGATTCTTTTTGTCGGCATAAATGTGACTAATCAGAAGCTGAAATTAATTAATACAATTCACGTTTCAATGAATCACTTGTAAGTAAAAAAAAAAAGCTTTATTGCAGAGTCATTTATTTTCTTCCACTGTGGTGCTAGAACATATGCTTATCAAACTTTGAATTATAACAAGGATGTTTTAAATTTATACATTTCGCAAGTATTTGCCTTAATTGTAATTGAGATTTTTCATGCGTGGTAACTTGAAAGGTCTCCAAAATGTTTGCGTTTTGTTATGATCTTTTCACTCTCCTACAGGTGCTAAATCAGTTTCTCATAATATACGGATTTAAAAGTCTGTTATTTTTCGTTCACCATACCTGAAATGCTGACATCGGCTAGATATCCCCGTCCGTTGGTACCACTGTTGCCGTCATAGAGATCAAACGTCAGTCCTCCACGTGATGACACCAATGGTGATATATCTACATCTATGTTGCCAAGAAGGTATGAGACAGAGTTGCTGGTAGATGATGGATGGTCATAGACTTCAACCCGTTCATAAGAACTCCAACTAGTGAATGCTGTATGTACATCCCTGAAAGTCAGTCGAACCACAGTGTTGGGTTTGTCGAGACGTGTCTCGGTCTCGAGACATGTCTTGAGACAGAGTTTGTGTCTCTCGTGTCTCGTCTCGGTCTCGGACGGACGCTAATTGTCTCGTATCGGTCTCGGTCTCGACGGAAATGTCAGAGGCCGAGACATCGACGAGACACTCAAAAACAGCTCAATTTTGATGAGTCACTCTCAGATTTTTCTTTGCTTTCTGCCCAACGTACGACATAAAATGCACATTATTTAATGATTTAAATGAAGGATTATAGTTAAGTGTATGGACAGAGAAGAGTCAGATATCTTGAAATACAGTCTGCAGATTTGTCACTTTTAATGAACAAACATACCAAACTTAACGCAGAAAACTATGTGCCAGTCATGGATTTTTGAATTGACGGTCGACAGGGCTCACTCTAGTGGTGAGCAATATTTTGATAATATCGAACAGGCGCGCCGGAACACTTTTAGTTTTGGAGGAGCAAAATCTCGATGGGGGCACATTTATGTGACAGCGTGAGATCCTCGGCGAGGGAGCGAAGCGACCGAGCCGGAGGGGGGGGGGGTTGTGGGGCAGGCGCGGTTCTAGAGCAGACATTTTAGGGTGTCTACTATAGGGCTTGACGGAAATATGCGAGGGAGCTTAGCGACCGAACGGGGGGTGTGGGAGGGGGTTTCCCATATTTTAAAGGTACATTTTATAAAGATAATTGGGGATTGTGAAGTCGGGTTTTAAAAGACGTACAGATGTACGTACAGACGTACATACTATGCGAGGGTGGTATCCCTCCTCACAGGAACTTTTTGAAAATACGCATAGCAAAAACGTTTATTCTAGGCATGGTAAATAGGCTACATATTTTCACTGGAGATTTGGTAGATATACTTGCCAGAGAGCGAATCAACTGAGCGGGGGAGGGGAGGGTGTGGGAGGGGGATACCCCCTCCCACGGCAGGAAATTTTTGAAACAAAGACACAGAATAGACGTGATTCTACGCATGGTAAACACATATTTTAAAGGTATATTTTAGAAATAGGGACTTTTCTTAGAAACAGAGTATAGCAGTTGTGTTTAGAGCATTTAAAAACAAATTTCTAGGGAATTAAACATATAACTAATGAAAAGTATTCATTTTACTATACGAGCAAAGCCAGCGAGCGCTTCACAATGTATACAGATTTTCACGTCTGATAAATTAATTTTTGTATGACGCTATAATTATGTAAATAACAGAAGTCACATTTGTCATGCAATATCTTTTCAGAAACATTTATTTATACACATTTATATGCGCGAACAACCCGAGCGAAAGCTCAGAATCACCGTAAATTTTCATTTCTCATGAAATGATGTGCGCTTACTAGCCAATATGTACATGTATTATTCTTCGAGCAATGGAAATATCATTTGCATTGGTGAGCCACATTAACTTTGCCATTTTGTTTTAGTCTAAAATGTATTCATTAAAAGCTTAAACGTGACCGCATTGTTCGAGCAATGAAAAATATCCTTATATTGCTAGAAAACTTAGAAGAAAGGGAACAATGAAAAGGTTTTCTAACGGTATGTTTCACGGGGGCACACTCGTCGAAGGACGAGAGGCCACCATCTATATACTAAATTTACTTACTAGTGTAAGTGCCCCGTTAGGGGTGAAAATTTTGCATTTTTCAGTTATGAAATTGACAATTTTATACAAGAAAATTGCCTTTACTGCTCATTCGGTCTTTAATACTGTAATTAATTAATTATTTTTTACCTTTCAGGGGGGCACATTGAGGGGGCAAAAACTCGTTTTACCCCCCCCCCCAAAAAAAAAACTTATTGGGGGGGGCAAGTGCCCCCTCTGCCCCCCCCCCCCCCTGCTTCCGGCGCCCTTGATATCGAAATTAGTTGATGTTGAAACAATATCGAATGCTCGATAATGATCTCATGATTATTTCAAAAATAAAGCAGGAGGCACGATATGGCCCAAAATATGATCGATTATGAAAACCTACAAAGGTGTAAATGAATGCACTGCAGTGGGAGGGACCACGAAATCCCCATAACTATGTCTCTGCACACAAGTGCTACTGTCTGTAATCATTAAGGTAAAAACAGGGAGGTGGGAATACAAGAGAAACCTCCATGATGTTTCAGCTATCAAACTTGTGGTAATAAGGGCAATGGTGCATTTATCAACAAATATGACAACTCTGTCAACACACTGCCCATCGAAAATGCTATTTATAAACAATCAGCACCATGAATCTCCCAATCTTGTTACAAGAGGGTCTACAGAAAGCAACATTGTTTTGATCACGTTTTGGTAACAGCCATACGGGACGTACTGTCAATTTAAAGCTGAAAATAGATTTATATTATTCATCACAAATGTGTTTTTCAACTTAGGCGATAATCGTTTTCCCGACAAAACGCATGAGTTCCGCAGTCACAACTCCTCTGGTCCTACCTTTTCAACCTTTACCCTGTCGTAGTTGATACAATGACACTTTCACGTCAGCCTCAGGCAATGGTCCCCGCCAGGCTCACCCCCCCCCCCCCCAGCCTGCTCTTATCTTCCATGATTATGAACTGAAGAGGATGAAGATGATGATGATACATGTAATGATGATGATGATGATGACGATGAATGATATCAGGAATGAACTTAAAACTGTTTTAGTAGTCTTGCAATCAAATAGGTGGGAATATGGAAGAAAGTGTGTGTAAATAACTAGTGTCTCATTTACTGTCTCGGGCAATAGTGTCTCGATCTCGAAAGTAATTGTCTCGGTCTCGGTCTCGTCTGATTCTGAAAACAAGTGTCTCTGTCTCGTCTCGTTCTCGAACACTAATTGTCTCGTCTCGGTCTCGTCTCGGCTGAAACTGTCTCGGACCCAACACTGACCATCTTCCTTGAACTAATTGTTGCACCATCAGCGAATATACTCGCTTGGAAATCCGTGGCTGGTTCTGAATTCTATTCATTTAACCAACTACAATTACACCATAATATGTTATAAAAATTACTCCCTCGATATCTGTCGACCTACTGCCAAGTGCATTTACAAATTATTGCAACGCTTTTTGTCCATTACCTTCCGATAGATGAGGGCTCTTTAATATCCGTTATCAATTTGTGTCCGTATTATTGATAATAACACATGTTAACTTTGAATATATTATGGTCACAGAGAATAAATAGGTTATAAATAATCGTAATGAAATAGTTCGTATTCTAGAATCCCTGCTGAAAAAAATAAGATGTCGTAACAGTGTGTTTACATGGTTCACGGTGTGAACACACTGTGAACAAACTGCAATATTATGTGGATTCGGTCCATTTTAACAGAGTGACAATGTGATCACTGTGTGGTCATACAGTTCACAGTGTGACGACCCTGTGTGTGTGTGTATGTGTGTGTGTGTGTGTGTGTGTGTGTGTGTGTGTGTGTGTGTGTGTGTGTGTGTGTGTGTGTGTGTGTGTGTGTGTGTGTGTGTGTGGTGTGTGTGTGTGTGTGTGTGTGACAAGTGATGACCACTGTATAGATTTGGTGTATTTTCACAGAGTGCTACTGTGATTATTATGTGAACACACTGTAACCACATTGTGATCTTCGTCAGAAAATGATGTGTTCTGCGTGTGGATGATTTTTTTTAAACCTATTACGAAATTGATTAAACTTGACTACTCATCTTAAATGGATTTAGTTTTGGGATGATAAGGGGGTCATAAATGTGTGGTATCATTAGTAGACGCTATGGGATATAATGTAGCCGAGTTATGTTGCGTTGTTGAGTTTTTTTTCTTTTTATAAACTATAAAAACAATGTGTGTGTGTGTTTGTCTGTGTGTGTATGTGTGTGTGTGTGTGTGTGCGTGTGTGTGTGTGTGTGTGTGTGTGTGTGTGTGTGTGTGTGTGTGTGTGTTGTGTGTGTTGTGTGTGTGGTGGACCTCACAATACCCTGATAAAGTAGGGGAAGTGCCAATATGGGGATTATGATATCAGGTATGACAGTTAAATGTTCTAAAATATCAAAAGCTTTATTACCTTCACATGTTGCAAAAGTTTGAATATTTATATTTTTACCCAAAGTAGTGTTATGTTTTGTTTCATAAGATGTGCGACCTAATCAGGGTATCTTAGTGACAGGTCAGGTATGTATTTTATTGTGTTTAAATCCAATTATGCATCCAGAGTTAATAGCTATTAAGCAGCTACAGCAAAACACAGTTGAAAGGACAATCATATTATCATCAATTCAAGAGAAGTGGGAAGCAGGCACGTCACAAACGATAAGCCGTGAATACATCAACATCTATGCACATCCATGATCCGTCGACGGCAGCTATGTATAACTAAACTAGACCAAATGTGCTTGTAAACGCCGTTATCAGCCAGGAATCGTGAAGTGCCTGTGTCTGTTGTTGGTGATATGTAACAATGCGTTCAAGCAAGCAGATTCGACTGGCTGAGGAATGTACATACAGCACCATTCATTAGTTGGAGTAAATTTAAATCTATTAACGTATATGACCACCCGTTATCTAGCGACGGCAGCAACTACGGTGTTTCAGGATTTAAAGGCAATATAGATGTTGATATATCACCATTGGTGTCATCACGAGGAGGACTGACGTTATTTCTTAATGACCGCAACAGTGGTACCAATGGACGGGGATTTCTCGCCGATGTCAGCATTTCATGTAAGTGGAACCAACAAAAACTCAGTTTTAAATCTAGCAACGGTATATTAAGACTCATCAATTTTGAACAGAGTGGTATCTACAGTACACGATGTAAGGGCATATTAAAAAAAAAAAACAACTTAGCCTTACCACACGTAACAAACTTCGCATTTCAAGAAACTTTCAACATCAATAAAAAAAAGTGACAGTGTTCAATAAAATTCCCAAGATAAAAGTGTCAAGGAAAACAATGAATTAAATTGAAAGAGTAGTAATAAATGAAATAAAATCATTTGTATGTATCTGCCACCAGGCTACTGTGTCTTGCTTACCACTCATTTTACATGTGTTAGTTCTTCTTGGTAACAAACTCAGTATCTCTCATATAAACTAATTAAAGAAAGAGTCATACACGGTTTGTGTTTTCTGCTGGACAACAATTATTTAAATGTCACTGTTGACACGTTACTAAAAGTGTAGAATGACTTGCATTCATATCTAAAATACTTTCCACAATTCATGTAGATGCACAGATTTGGGAACCAACCGATGTGGTGTCTTCGTGCGGCGGCAGTATTGTATTGGACTGCTCTATTCACAGTCTAACATTGACAACACCCCACTATCCTAATCTTGACGGAGCCGTCTATGTGTGCCGGTGGTATGTAAGAAGCCCGTCGGATACTACCATTCAGGTTCAATTCAATGATTTCGACTTACGCAGTTCAGCAAATGTACGGGTATATAACGGTCCATCTACTTCGT
>JZLH01S0616621.1:0-34332 GCA_001188425.1 Eucidaris tribuloides
CCCACACAGCACAAGACAAGATTGAAAAAAGTTTACATGTAGCAAAAACAATTTCACAGCCTGGATGTGTCTGTGAAATATCAAGATCTTATTATTTTATGTGTTGTTTCACAATCAGGGTACATATTGCCAAAAAACATTATATGACTTTCACTACAAAAAATGAATTCGCTTGTTGTAAACTTTCATACCCAGCAATTGGCCACTGCACAGTCTGTCTACAGCAGCGAAGAAACTGTTTGAAATGGACAACTTACGTACAAATTGTGTATGTTTGTGTCAATTTTGAACAATTTCACCGTCTCATCTGATTTTTATGAATTTATGAACATTATCATTAATGACATCAATGACAATTACAGATTAGGAAGACCTGTAAAGTACAAACTGAATCTAGCTTATTCAAAATCCAAACCCACGTGAGATGGTGACATGTTAATAAATTATGATGCTGCGTCAAAATCTGGAAGGAAATTCCGTCAAAATTGTCCTCTCTGAATTTGATGTAAATATGGCTTACCTCGGTATTCCCAAGGACAAGCATTTTGTTATAATAAACAAGTCATCTATAGGCCCTATCCTTCAAACCTGTAACATTCACTTTGTCCATAATCCTCAAGTTTTCAGTTGGTAAACCTTACGAAGTCGCTAGTTGAAAATTCCGTCAAAAAGTGTCCTCTCCGAAAAAAACCCCAGCCCTCTCCGACTCATTTTTTTTTGACATCATACATTCTGACTAAAACTTATTTCAGGGTATCGATATTTGACATACAAAAGCACTCTTACTATGTCTATCTGTGAATAAACCAGGACTGCTGTAACTCCTCTTTGTAATTCAGTATACAAAACTTTATATATCCACATCACCTTCATTGATAACATGTGAAGGCTGAAAAAAAAATGGGGGGGGGACTTGATGCCTCAAAATTTTAAAGTTTCTTATGTATGACCTATTTGTTACACAAAATTTAAAAAATAGAAAGAAAAAAAGTAACTTCATTTTTGATCTCCTGTGAGACTAATTGATGTACCCTGATTGTGAAACAACTCTTACTATCATTGTTATTTATAATTACACATTTTTATGTTCTATCTATCTAGCCTATTTCTCTCCACTGCTGAAGGAAGGCCTCCTCATCAGTTTTCCATTTCAATCTATCCTGTGCCGTTCGTTTCCATGTAACGCTTCCATATTCTCTGATATCATCTATCCACCGCCTACTTTGTCTGCCTCTTCCTCTGGTGTAAGCTCTGGGGGTCCAGATGGTTAATTTGTGTGTCCATCGGTCATCTCCCTTCTGGCCAGATGACCAGCCCACCTCCCATTTTCGATTTAAATTTCTGTATTATGTCCCGCACTTTTGTTTTTCTTCTCAGATTCTGGTTGCTAACTCTGTCCCTCTTTGTAACACCAATCATGATTCGTTCCATACCCTTTCGGTTACTCTAAGTTTTTTCTCTAGCCTCTTAGTAGTGGTCCATAGTTTCTGCTCCGTAGGAGAGCACAAGAATGATGCATCTGGTTAAAAGTCTGTTTCTTAACAGTAGAGGGAGCTTGTTACTATCATCAAATATAAGAGCTTTTAATGCGGCATTAAAAACGCATATTTTCGTCCCCTTCATTTCCATGTGCAATAATGAGTATATCGAATACAAGTTCTAATTCCCCATAGGCTACTGTGCTAACTTGCGGTGCAATAATATACCATATTTTGTGCAGTCTGTTTCATTAGGCGCAGCGCGTAACATGGTGCGCATTACTTTTATGCGATGGAGTACGCGATGGAATATGGCAATGAAGTTTTAATTTGTTAAAATATTTTGAAGCTACTGCCAAGCTCTGTACATGCATCCATGTTAGCAGTATATGATTGGTTTCTATTGACCAGCAAAGAATTGGATCAAACAAAGTGTGTACAAGGAACCCCGTTATAACGAGGTTGTCGGGACGGCAATTTTACCTTGTAATAACCGGTACCTCGTTGTAAACGAACACATATATGTATCACACAAAATATAACAGGTAATGGGACTAGGCATTATACCTGTCTGTTTTACTGCTTTTCCTACTTGTTCTGCACCAAAACTATGACAGAAAGCTGATTATTTTTCATTTGTATAGCCTATTCATCCAAAGTAATAAAGAAAAACTACATGTAGATCACGAAATAAAAGCAGCAATCTCACGCTCGTAACTTGCGTTGAGTACAGTCAAGGAGCAAGAGCTCCTTGTACAGTGTACAGAGGCAGCCTTGTGTGTGTGATGTACTGTGCAGTTAATTGTTGTACACACAGACGAGTAGGGACTTCATATACTGTGTATGGCTGCGTGGCAGGCTGAAGTGCGATGTGCATCTGAAACAATTGGGCAATTTTTGCATTGCAAAAATTTAGAATTTGGTCAGTGCACGATGCGACTTTAATTTCCTTGTTTTAACCGGTGTGAATTTTTTATGTTTCTTTTTGTTAATGGTTGAGAAAAATAACTTCGTTATAAGCAAAATCTCGCAATAACCGAGATCGTTGTAAACGGTGCTTCTTTCCATTGAACAGCACGTAAATGAAAACGGGACGAGACATTATACCTCGTTACAAGCGGTACCCCACTATATCCGAGCTCGTTATAACGGGGTTTTCCCTGTATAATTATAATACAAACTTGGTCAATCAGTTCATATATTTTGAACCTAAATTAAAACTCATTGAATGACTAAAGCCAAAAAACTGAGAGAAAGAGAGAAAAATTACAAAGATTTGCTTTCATGCACAGTAATATTTCTGTTTTGATTTACTACAGAGGTGTTTCAAAACAGGAAGATGCCTGTGAATTGTACCAGAGAGCTGCTAATATGTTCAAGATGGCCAAGAAATGGCAAAGGTAAGTGTGAACAATTAGCCTTAACGCCTAATCAGGCTGGGCTTTTTTGGCTATGCTATATCGGGGGGGGGGGGGGGGGGGGGGGAGGGGGGGGGGAATCCCCCCCCCCCCCCCCGAGATCTCGGCCGTCGACTGAAAACAGGCACACACGTCGCCCATCACGTAATGTACAAGACTGTATAGTTAATTACCCGAAATAATTTCATATCAATTAATTATGCTAATTTATGCGTAAAATCGTAAATAAACTGTAAATACTTATTAATGCATCCAAAATGCAAATTTTTGGGCTAGACACTATTTTTTTTTCCGGAATCGAGAATTTATTTCCTATGTATTTTATTGTTTTGCGAATTTCTTATGTATTTCCTTGTTTTTTTACCTTTTGTTTTCTATTGTTTTTTTCGATTGAAATTTGTCGGGGACACTTTTGCAATCATAAACAGCACAAAATTAATTCATTTCAGCCAGTAAAAGTGAAAATAATCATACATTTATGAATTTTGGCTGAAAACACAATTTGTATTGAAATTGTACACAAAATCACGTTTTTGAGCGATTTTTGGGATGACATGCAAGTACAAAATCTTACGTAACTTCGGAATCACATACCCGGACGTTGTAAATTTGATCTCAAAAGATGCGCGAGATTCGAGAGAAAAAAGTCATGAAACGCCGTGGCAACTGCTTCACGCGTTGCCGACAAATTATCCGCCCCCCCCCCCCCCAGCCTTTTTAGGGTTAAGTCTACAACAAATGACAACTCAAGTTATAGATGGTTCCAAAGTAGACCAGAGACTATTGCATGTAAATTATTTAGTCCATTATTTTGTCTTTTCACACTTTCGCATACACTAGTTGTAAGAATGCCAGATATCTAAATGTATGAGGAGGTAAACTTTGATAGTTGCAAGAGCAACCTTTGTTAAAAAAGGAAAATGTGGACAGACTTAATTTTAATTTCAATTGTAGGACAGTACAAGTTGTGAAAAATGCTGCACATATCATTCATTCCCTTCACCTTTATTCATACATGTAGCTTCACTTATACAGAGACTTACAGGCACACACATGCACAGACAGACACAAGTGACAGATACATGCACACAAAAATGTTGCCAAATGGTTCTGTACCATTGCAACCGGACCCCATAGACATTCCATATGTTTTAAACGTGGTACTCAAAAGGTTAAAGATAGACCTTGTTATTGTTTGACTGGTTTTAAGACCTGGGGCTCCGTTGTATCAAAGTTTTACCTTGTCAGGGGTGAATCTTTTGTAGCTGCCTAGGGAAAAGTAAAAGAAGAAAAAATAGATTTTTTCCTGATTTAAACAAAACAAATGCTACTGTTAAGGATTTATGTAGCAGGACCTTGATTTCAGGGTGTCGTGGCGGCAGCAGGTTGATGAGTAATTGAGTGTACCTTGCTGAACATTGTACTAAAAGCCTGATCGTGTCATTGCTTTTTGGGGTATTTTTATAGTAATTGCTGTCAATGTACAAATTACCCATATATCATGTCTGCAAGTCACAAAATTTTCACATTTCCTGTAGTTGAGGTTGTAATTTTGATAGAACTTAATTCCATAAGTTTATAGCAGTTCGAGGTGGAATAGAAGAGAAAAGTTTCAGTTTGATGTTGTTATGGGGGTGGCATCTTAAAGGCATTGTATAACAATGTTTCCAGTTTAAAAAATCTGAGCTACATGATTCCCCATGCTACCAGTGTCTCTGATACAGTCTAAAAATGAAGCCCTGAAAAAATTGCAGTTTAAAACGATCATTACAGTAAGTGCTTTACAAAAGTGAAAATTATTGAGAGACCATTCCAGGTTTCCCCCATGCACTGTATTGCACAATTCATTGAATAAATTCATGTGCAGAGTTTTGTCTGTACATATTTTACTGGTGACAGCATAACTGTCTAAACTTTTGTGTTCTAGGGTGTTTATTTGCCCATACAAACACTGTCATATATATCAGATAGCAAAGTTTGACAATTTTTTAAAAGGGGCTTCCACAATGTTATACAGCATGGCCCAAAAAGAATGCTACACATGCGATCGTTAATTTCTTCAAAGTCATTCACAAAATGTCATTGGTGATTATTTCATGGGTTACACCATTCTTTTTCCAACAAAATGATACCATGATCATTAATTTAAATTGAAATGTTTGGATCTTAGGGCTATTTTTCTGAGGCAATGTGATTTCCTAAATTTGCTATTCTTTAACCTCCAGCAATCATCAGAACACCGAAATATTCTCGCATTACAGTGTGCCATAGTATAAGCTCCGCCGAGACAAAGGGCGGGAATGCCCTTGATTTGATAAGGAAGACCATGTGAGCTGCATCTCCATTGTCATCGCGGTTTGTCTGGTATGGCAAGCTGAGACGTGAGAATATCTCGGTGTTCGGATGATCGCCGCTGATGAAAAATTGGCAAATTTGGTAAATGACATTGCCTCGGAAAAATGGCCGCAGGACCCAAACGAATGACTCAAAATCAATGATGATGGTATCATATTGTTGGAAAAAGAATGTTCTAATCGCTGAAATAAAAACCAATGACATATTGCAGATGATGTCAAAGAAATTAGCGATCGCAGTTGTAGAATTCTTTCTGGGCCACCCTGTATAGTGTCTATAATTTAATCCTTTCTTCATTTGTAACAACACCCATTGTACATGTTTGTTTCATGGAAATTTGTGATACTGGTACTACAGATATTTAGAAGTTCAAGAATCAAGATACATGTATTATGTTTTTTCCTGTACTACTACCCACATCAAAGAAGAATAGGGTCAAAGAAATGTCAACCATCCCTTGGAGGGTAATGCACTGTTCATGCTTGGGATGCAAATATTGAAATGTCTTGTCTGAGACTGTAGGCTGTTTGACGACATTAGGGACATTTTAGGTTACACAGAAATTTGTGTGTATTGTATTGCAAAGCAGCTCGTAAAATGTAGATTGATGTACTGGCTGCATACACTTCTCATGTGTTTCGTCCATGAAATTTAAAGGAATTTGATAGGTAGATTTTGTATGTATACTTAATTACTTATACAGTTTTCTCACCTTCTCATATTTTGCTACACTGTTGAAAAATGGATTTTTGATGTATCCTATTTTAGTAAACAAATAACCCTTTAATTGTACCTGTGCACTTTCTTCATGTAGCCTATTCCCATGTTTTAAATGCAAATATTATCAACCCATGTATGTTCAGAGGCTCTGCTGCAGTGCACATACATGTACACATGTTCAAATCGTAGAGGTATATTATTGTGTTTTCTTTTCTTACAAAGTCTAAGACTAAAACATTTAATTTAATTTAACAATATCTTGCTCCATTGCAAAATATACATCGTACACAGGTTATTCCATCCCACCCCCAAATGAATCACCTATACATGTAGCTCCCACTCCCAGTATGTGTTTGTGTTTGTTTGCTACTATGTATGTGTGTATATGTGTTTGTGTGTATGTGTGTGTGTGTATGTGTGTTTGCAAGTGTGAATGGTTTGTTTTTGTGAGTATGCATGTGTTGTCTGTGTGTGTGACTGTACATTATGTGTGTGCAATGTGTATGAGTGTATGATGGGTTATGATTGTGTGTGTATGTGTTGTGTATGTGTGTTTTGTGATGATGTGTGTTTGTGTTGCCTATGCATGTGTTTATGATGGTGTGCCTGTGTATGTGTGTGGATATTGTGTATGTGTGTGATGGTGTGTGTGTGTGGATATTGTGTATGTGTGTGTGTGTATGTGTGTGATGGTGTGTGTGTGTGTGTGTGTGTGTGTGTGTGTGTGTGTGTGTGTGTGTGTGTGTGTGTGTGTGTGTGTGTGTGTGTGTGTGTGTGTGTGTGTGTGTGTGTGTGTGTGTGTGTGTGTGTGTGTGTGTGTGTGTGTGTGTGTGTGTGTGTGTGTGTGTGTGTGTGTGTGTGTGTGTGTGTGTGTGTGTGTGTTTGTGTGTGTGTGTGTGTTTGTTTTGCAGTCACTTGGGGTAGCACCTTTGTGTAGCATTATTGTCTGCACAATGCATTTGAATCTGACTGTCTTATAGGTGTGAGGCCTGCCAAGTTGTCACAGAGTATTTACAGGAAAGCTTAATTGAAATTGACACTCCACGACCCAGTGGGATCTGGTCTGTTCCATGCAGTGCCTTCCCTCCTACGAGTACTGCATAATGACTTGCCAATATTTTCTTGCACTATCTTGCCCTCTATCTTTCTGTCTTTGTTCCTGCCTCCTGTCATCAGGGAATTTAATTTATTGAAGTCATTTATAGAAATGGGTTTTTGTTCCAGTTACAGCTTTTGCTGATTGCATTGTTGTACTGCATACATACACACTGTACATTAAAAGATTGGGTCTATGATTTGCACATCCCATAAGTTTATTGACCATGTCAGCTAAAATAATTTATACAAAAATTCTCATAAATCACCTGTCACAAAAGCCTTTGGGTTGAAAACTTGGGCGTTCTGAAAATCATTCTGAAAATAAATGCTGACAAATTTCAAATAGATTGCATGTACATAATGTCGCATACTGAATTTGAATTTTCTGCAGCCATTAAACTAGTCTGACTGCCAAACCTGAGTTGTGTATCATTGAGTAAAAACTGAATACCTGCTGATCAAAGTTTGGATGATTGTCGAGCTCAGTCTTTGCAGCAGCTGAACTCGACTATTCAAAATTTGTAGGCAAAATCTACATGTCATGTTTGAAACCGAGACTACCGTTACAAAATACAACTTGAACAACAGCCCAATTTCAAATAATTTATTCTTTATATTTTAAAATCCAGGCAACAAATGAATCCCAAATTTTGAACACTGCATTTTTATGTTCCTGTCTTTAGTTGGATCCAAATCTAAATGAAAACAGTTACATGTAAGTGTACAAGTCAGAAATGCAGCAGTAATGTGTATATATTATCCATTGTTTCCTGTGCATCTGCATTAGCATGATAGGATTTGCATGACTTCATTAGAAACTGAACGAAGGCACCTGTAGGTTCTGTGGAGAGTTAATCTGAAATTTTTATGAGAGTTAATTGCTTTGTATACATATACGTGTACAGTGCATACATGTATCAAATCCTTGGGAAATCTACACAAACGTGCAACTGTCATGGGAACTATTGTGATGTACTGTAAATCAGACTACCTGTACATTGAATTTGCTACCAGTACCAGTACTAGCTACGGTTGTTCGTACATACAGTAGTAGGACAGACTGGTAGGTAGTTCATAAAACTCTCAGCTCAGATTTACAAAGCACACACACCTCCACGCTCATGCAGGTGAACATATGGCACTCAAAATACCACGGTATCTGTAAGCTCCCATCTGAAAGCTTTCGATTATATTTGACTGTTTTGCCCCATGGTTTGACTTTGACACCTACATGTACTGCAGACTGTACAAAGATTAAACAGGGATAGCTCAGTGATGTATACACTCCCTAAATTGTTAACATTTATTACATAATGGTACATTCTTTGTGCTAACTAAAGTATGTTCAGTGAAACTAGAGGTAGTGTGGAATATACTAAACTAGCATTCTCTTTTTTTGTACATGTACAGGTACTACTTTTACAATCTACAATCCAATATGCTTGAATATGAGTGTATGATATTCTCCCAGTGTAGCTGCTCGTATCCCAATAATTACAGGGTTGTTACCGTATTGCCTTGCTGCTTTGTACCAAGCAAGAAAAATAATGAATATCAAATAAATAAATAAATAAATAAATAAAATAAATAAATAAATAAATAAATAAATAAATAAATGAATAATTATATTTGACGATTTTAGCAGCCAAAATTATTTTTATGGCCTACTTCGCGGCCAAAAAATAACCAAAAAGTCGCTCAGTGAAAATCTTATGGGGGATGGGCGAAATTTTTGAAAAACACAAAAATCCCCATAAGTTTCATTACTTTGAAAAAAATAGAGTAAGGCTGCCCCCTGGCCCCCCTCCCCCTGTGGCACCGCTTCTGCGTCATCATTGTCTTTTTCTTCTTCCTCTTGTGTACATTTGGTCACATGAAACATGTAAGTCTGTTGTTATTGGGCTGGTACTATGCTTGATGAAATTGGCTATTTCCACTGACATGACCTCTAGCTGTACATGTAAATACCAACAATGCAGCCCCTGTATACAAATCCTACATATACTTGTTGCAACCAATAAAAGACTCATTGATTTTCCTGCATTCAATTAATCATACCATAGCAGGTGATACATGTACAACAGTACCGGTAGTTTGTCTCATTTCATCATCAATCTCGTCAGTCCTTTCCAATCCCCTCTGATGGCTGTGAAAGCTGTCTCCCACTAGGGCCATGGAGGTAAAAACTGTGAGAAGTTGAGCAATTTTGTATTCAGCAAAAACTAATGTGTACTATGTTCATAAATGTCCACATTTATAATTGTGCATACTGTATACTTTATTCTCCAATCCTATGGAAGAGAATTGTAATACCTATGCAACCTACAGCTCTGCATACACATTCATCAAAATGAGCCCTAGAGCGCTTAAACATCATACTTTATAGTAGCACTAACACTGAAGTAAGGTGTCGTTTTGCACCATACCATATGTTATGCAACTAGTTTTGTATTTTCCAGAACACACAGGAATGTATACTTATTTATGCAAAGTCTCATTGACATTCTGAGCATGCAAACCTCTGCTCTATAAAAATTCCAAGTAATCAGGTGTGATTGAAACATCTTGTTAAATGAAAATATTATGAAAATAATAACATGATAATGAGTGATGATGTACCGCACCTTTGATAATTTGATCAGTGCGGTACGTATTTTGGTAAACAGTTACCAAAGCACACTACCTATGTATGTACATTTTCTTGTTGCATGTATGTATGTCTACACTGTAATTTGTAAATTAGCATACGACAAGTGCTTTTCCATTAGTATACATACGAATGTCTACCAGGGTTACCTAATTCCCATTAATAAATGATGTTAATTCCACAATAATCAATGAATTTAATAAGTCAGCTTGCCAGTCTCACTGGCTGTTAACGAGATGCAATGACATTTGTAGATTTTCCATATGGTTTACATCAAGTGTAGAGGAAAACAAGTATGACGATAGCAGATTTGCCCCTTAGAGCTCCACCAGTCATTCCTGTGAATGGAATTACGAGGTGACCTTCCGGGAGAAAATCAGCCTCATTAAACTTCATCCATTAATGACTCTGAGATAATTATAATACATCAGTATATTTGCCAATGATCATAAGAGCTAACAAATAAACAGAGAGGTTTTTAGATCCTAAACAAGCCTTAGTACAGATTTGCTTTAGAGCCCAGGGGCCTGTTTCACAAAAGCGTCCTATCCTAACTGCGTCCTAACTAGGGAGATAGGACGTTGGTGTCGTTTCACGAAACCGTCCTATCCTATCTTCGTCCCATCTCCGTCCTAAATCACGCCATAATTCTAGGACAGCTCATGGGCAGTCCTAACTCCGTCCTATCTCTATCTAAGCTGTACAATCGCACGTGCTGCCGTAATATTGGCGTGTGTGCGTGCGCGCGGGCTAATCTTGAAAGATATTGGCAATCCTATCACAACGGTGCTGACTTGGGCAAAGAAGGGGACATGCGAGTATAAGAAATGGTACATAAAGTCAAAATTGGGATTTTCCCCGAGATTTTTCAATTTCGTACAGGAGTTGTTCATTATAGTAATGATCATTCGGTATTCATAGCAACTGAAAAAGATATATTTCATTGCTATATTATTCAGAAAATTGAATCTCAGATGATGATATTGACGATGATGATAATACAAAAAGAATTAAAGACAATAATGATAATAATAATAATTGATTATAATGATAATGAGAAGAAGAAAACAAAATAGGAGATAGAAGAATGATATTTTGGCAACTAGTCATCATTTTCGTTTCACTGAATGAACATTACTAAAGTTGATTAAAACTAAATTGTAAAAATGAATTAATATTAAATTGTTTGATTAAAAGATATTTTTTTTTATAATTACCAGTCATATTGATATCGTTCATCTCTTAGTTTACCTTTTCTCATTCTATGTTGTTTTATTTACCAAAAATAATACACAAAATCTATTTTATAGCTGCAGAATTTACTCATATGCCTATCCTTTATTTGTGTTGACTGTCGTACATTGTAGGCCTATATTGCCTTTATTGATTCTGAAATGATTTTTTTTCTTTTACTTGCTGTATATGGAAGTCTATAAATCACTAGCTTTGCTTTTAGATTTCCAACCACAATGCTGCCTAAATTATGTCCTTATGCCTAAATGAGTATAGCTATAGGCTATATCTCATTAGTTAATACATTTAACTACGCCAGTGTATTATGTAGATAAACTGATGTCAATGGTGAAACTTCTGAAAATATTTTTTTCAGAAGTTTTTTCTTTCATTTTGAAACTCATGGCAGTTATTATGGCAATAAATGAAATGAAATGAAATTCTGACTAAAATTACATGTGCCAAAATCTCGGCGTTAGTTTTGTTATTGGCAATTTTACGCCATAAGATATTATTACCTTAATATATTTTCTGAAAGAGGACACCTTTCTGAACAGACTAACAAAATAATATACATCTTATATTCATAAATCAAGAAGGAATGCCAATGAGCGCCGAGAAAAGTAATTAATCAACAAAAACACAGGCAGCCCACCGTGACAGCCTCTCACCTCCACGTCACACAGTCAGCATGTATTGTTTTGTAGGGGATTTCCCCTACGAGTCGCAACCTTGATTAGTCTACAAAATTATACCATATTTCATTTATGCGTGTAATTTAGTGCAAAATTCATTTGTTTTAAATCATATCTGTCATAAACAACTGCAAATATGTTTGATTACATGTTTATTTTACAAAATACGCGTAATTTTTTTGCTACTAAGAAGTTAAACTTAGAAAACAACACAGGTCTGCGTAAAAGACTACACTGTGTCCAGGAAAATATGCCTACATTTTACGACTTGTACAAGTCTACCGTAAAGAAACGTATTTTATCGATACCTCAAGCGATACTATCGTTTACAGTGTACTAGTGTTAGAAGGCAGTTAGGACGTTGTTCGTGAAACGACTTAGGACAATGTCCTATCTTCCACCCAACTTTAGGATTTGTGCGTTAGGATAGTACTAGGATAGGACGTCGTTGTGAAACAGGCCCCAGTCGAAGATATCTCGGGATAAGTCTTCTATGGGTTGACGGTGTCTCACTCTCACATCAATCAAATAGTGCCGTCCCTTGGAGAGGGGTTGGCGGCTATGCACTTCCATCATTTTCTGTCTTGGACCCTTCTTCTAACCTCTTCATAATTAAGACCCGTCCACTTCTTAATGTCATCAAACCAAGTTGTTCTCTGTCTACCCCTTTCTCGTTTGCCCTCTATCATTCCTTCAAGTAACAGTTTCTGTAATCCTTTTCCTCTCATCATATGTCCAGCATATACCAGCTTCCTCTTTTGTATTGCCTTTATCAGCTCTCTGTCTCTATTTGCTCTTTTCAGGACTTCCTTGTTGCTGACTTTCATCACCCAGTTGATTTTTTGCATTTTACGCAAGCACCACATTTCAAATGATTCTAGTTTTCGCTCTGTTTCCTTACATAGTGTCCATGTTTCCACTCCATCCAATAGGTGCTCCAGATGTAACAATTTCCATTTCTGCATCTCAAATTTACAGTTAACTCTTTCTATTACACAAAACATCTTGCATTTTTATTGACACAGTTCTTGCGATCTCGATCTTTGTTTTATTGCAGAGTCGCATTTTCCGTCTTCGGTGATTGTCTGACCAAGATAAACAACCTTTTAACTTGTTCTATTTGCTTGTGCTATTTACCTTAATGTTGACACCGAGGGACTTGCTTTTTCCTTGATGCTACAACAGTTTTTGTCTTAGAGGCATTAATTGCCATTCCGTATTTTTCGCCCTCGGCATTTACTTTTTCTATGAGTCTCTGTAAGTCCTCCTCTGTTTCCGCTAGTAGCACAGAGTCATCTGCATATCTCAGATTGTTTATGATTAGGCCCCCAACTTTAGTACCTGGTTCATTTTTCAAGACTCTGAAGATTATTTCTGAATATAAGTTGAACAACAAAGGAGAGACTATACAGCCTTGTCTAACTCCTTTCTGTATTTCAACCTCTGGTGATAACCCTTCTCTGCCTCGTATTACTGCCTTCTGGTTCCAGTACAGACTAGCTATCAGGCGTATATCCTTTCCATCTAGACCTAGTGAGTTTAGACAGTTGATCAGTTTCTCACATACATTCACCAAATAGATGAGACATTTTTCTAGTAATACTAATGCTACATATATATGTTACATTATGTTCTCAGCGGCCACTGCAATTATGCTTTAGTCTAATGTGGACAAAACGGGATGGACGTGAGACAATGTGGGGGACGGGATGAGCAAACGTAACAGACCTACATAGCTTGGATATACATGTAAATAACAAAAAGGCAAAATCCCCCAGCAAACTATGTTTTGGGCAAACGGGACTGCCACAGCCACTGGGAGCATAATGTACACTGTAAACACAGTGTAACACAGTTACAAGGTTGTATATCGACAAGTCAGTTACTGCTTTTTGCCTGTAATTAAACATTATTTTGTGATCTTTTATTTATTTTTGTCTTTTGTCAGAGGCTGGTGATGCCTTCTCTCAGGCAGCCAATGTTCAGTTGACTCTGGACAGCAAGCATGAGGCAGCTACTAGTTATGTAGATGCTGGAAACTGCTACAAGAAGGTGGACGCTAGAAGTGAGTATTTGCAAGCCATCAATTATTAACTCATTGACAATGGGAACTGGGTATACTATGCATTAACTCTATGGCAATAAGAGAATCTCGGAAGCAACGGCTTTAACTGTCAAGCATCTTGAAAAGTTATAATAATCAGCAAATTTTGGAGGGTAGTGCCAACTTCAAATGGTTGTTTTATACTGATGGAAGATAGTGTTGTGTAAAAAGTTGTAAGATTAAGTATACCCATTTTTACAAAAATACTTTTGTTTTGTGAAGGTTTTTTTTTCTTTATTTCCAGTGAATAGATATCTGCAAATGTACAGAAAATGTGTGTGATTTTCCTATATATCACACAAACTGTGGAAAAAATGTCAAATTTGTGGGAAAATATCCATTGAAAACCTATCGGTTTTATTAGTGTTTTAGTCCAGTTTGTTCCTGTACTAAGTAAAAAGTTAATATGAAATTACATTTTATGCCATACTTTATTACTTATAGTGCACTCTTTGAAAGTGTACTATTTGTGATGCAAAATTACACCAGTGACATGTCAAAAGATATAGGTGGTAGGTAGAATAATCTTTGTTTTGTTGTTATAATATCAACCCAGTGACTTAATAGTGATCAAAGTATCAACACAATATCTATTTTCATTTCAGTTACATAGTCAAAGCTTCTATCATTTTTTTTTTCTCAAAAGTTGTGATAACTCGATGCAAATATACTTCATACTAAAAGTCAATGTCCAAATTATTTGTGACCCAATCCATAGCAAAACCCAGAGCTTATCAGCAATTCACATTTTACAGAAACTGGCTTTAATTAACCCCTTGGGCTCGATGCTACAGGGCACTGTTGTTCATTGAGAGATAATGCGATTTGCACGTGGTTGACTTTGAAGGGAATACAAACTCATGTTTTCTTATAAAATTATTTACAGAATAGTTACTTTCTTACTTTATACTGGGCAGAAATGTGTAATATTTGGGACAGACACATTAAGTAATACAACTCTCCAGTTTATCCAGTGTTTGACCGAAATTAATGTCATATATTCTGGGCTTCTGTAGAAGCCCGTCGTCTTTGAGTGTGCAATGTACTGGGCTTCTGTACAAGCCTGTCGTCCCCAAGGGGTTAAGGAACAAAACATCCATTCAACACTGCACAAAGTATACAACAGAAATTGTCCTAACTTTCCCTATAACTGTTATTTTTTTGTGAATTGTGTATCAAAATGTAGCTTCTAAAGTCTTCTTTCCAATACTGCAGTAATCTGAATTTTGATATCTGCCACCATGTGCCTGGTTTTGATAGATACGGTCACATTTGTAAAGGTGGTAAAATGTTGTAACAATAAACAATTTCAACATCTCAATCTTTGGTGCAAGTTTGGATAAGATTGTAGCACAAATTTGTAGATTTGTGTCTTTGTTCACTGACTTAAGATAACTTACATCTGATTTTATAAGGTACTATGAAATACATGTGTGCCTACACTTCTTTGTCTTACTGCAAATATTGGAATCTTTATTTCTACATTTGTGTTGTAGGAACAGTGTATGAATATGCTAACAAGCTCCAAAGATTGTACTTTGATGAATTCTGCAGCTTTCAGAAATATCAAATTAAAATGGTTACGTTATGTGCTAAGTGTGTAAGTGTGACAAAATTGATAATTTAGACATTGTTTGGGGTTCTGATAAAAAATGATCATAGTAATATCTGATAATTCCAAGTATATATTGTTGGTTTTTTTTTTGCTGTATTGTACAGAGGCAATATCGTCCCTGCAACAGGCCATTGAAATCTACACAGATAAAGGGAAGTTCACCATGGCTGCCAAGCATTACATCAGCATAGCTGAGCTCTATGAAAATGACCTGGTGGAGTTGGACATGGCCATTGAGAAATATGAGAAGGCTGCTGACTATTATAAGGGAGAAGATTCAAATAGGTCAGTTGGCTTGTCGGATAGATGGAATATCGTATTTAAAGCCCAAGTGTAGTTTTGGTAAATTCTGATTTTTTTTTTTGGTTAATGTTTTTTTGAGAGAGCGACCTTTATCACCTATTAAAGGTTAGTGACATGATTGGGAACACTTGAAAATGCCTCAAGAACCAAATGAGTTGAAATATGTACCAACCATACACTAGCAGGAGTGGATCTCCCACCTGGAAGGATTTGTCTGTAATTTGTTTACTTAAGGAGAATCAAGCATAAACATAGGAGTATCTTAATTTTATCCGGGGACGATGAAAAATAAGCCCCATAGAGAGCCACACAGCAGGTTTCTGTGCTACGGTGATATTGACATTGTTTATTTTAGAATGAGTCAACGTTTGACTACAAGATTTTCACAAGAGAATCCTTGCATAGTTTACCCTGATTCTAGAGTAGTTTCAGCCCAAGTGAGGACTACCCCATCATGTCATTTACTTTAATGCCTGAAATCAGTCGCTCTGAATGTTTCCATTTTTTTTAAGCTGCTGAAAAATAAAATAGTGGGGGTCATTTTGTCATAGAAATGTACATACAACCATATGAAATGTACATACAACCATTTTAACAAAGGAAATGTACATGCTACTTCCTTTTCTCCAATAAAATTGAAAACCAAAATCACAAATTTGTCACTCTTAAAGCTCAAGTTTAGTTTTGGGGATTTTGCTTTTATTTTGAAGCTTTATGCCCCAAAGTCAAAAACCTGCAATAATAGATTCTGAATGTCTTTAGTTTTTTAAAAATTAATTAATGAAAATCTCGGGGGGGGGGGGTGGCGAGATTTTTCGGCTATATTTGACTTATAGCATCAAAGGGTTAATATGGTAATAAGGTTAGAAGAGTTTTACCTCATTGAAGAGCTCTTCAATGAGGTATAACTCAAATAACCTTATAGGCCTTATTCAACCTTTGGATGCTATATGTAAATTAGCCGAAAAATCTTGGGGGTCCGGCCACCCCCCCCCCCCTCCCCGAGATTTTCATTAATTAATTTTAAAAAGAAACTAAAGACATTACAATCTATTATTGCAGGGTTATGACTTTGGGGCCTAAAGCTTTCAAATAAAATCCCCAAAACTAAACTTGGGCTTTAATAGTTTTCAGTAAGTTTGATGTTGTTTTCCGATGTCTGAGGTGACAATTGAATGCTTGTAAATGATTGATGAAAAAGTGTATTATCAACCAAAATATACTTGGGCGCTGGTAATACATATTTATAGGTTTGGTTTAATCTTTAACAAACAAAAATGTTTTGTTGCAAGTAGGGGTCTGATTTTGAAGTGAATGATCATTTTACTATTACGATTTCATAAAACAATAGTGTGTACAAAGCAGTATCCAAGGAAGCATTTCACACTAGGGATCCTTATAAATTTGGTTGGCATTTTTTTGCAAGGCCGAGTACCAAGGACAGGGAATTCTGTGTTAGCCAGGGGAAAAACAAATGTTTGGAGAACCACATTCTAAATTGAATCAATTTGAATCACTTGCAAGTTAATTTGAAAAAGAAATCGTGATGACACATAATGACACATGTATGAAAGCCATATCAACAACAGATGCATTTTTAGCTCACCTGAGCCAAAGGCTCAAGTGAGCTATTGCGATCGCTTTTTGTCCGTCGTCCGTCGTTCGTCGTGCGTCGTTCGTCGTTCGTCGTGCGTAAACTTTTACACATTTTCAGCTTCTTCTTCAAAATGCATGATTGGATTTGGCCCAAACTTGGCAGGAATGATCCTTAGGGGGTGGGGATTCAAGGGTCCTCAAATGGTACACCTGGCCCCCCGGGGGGCCCAGGGGCAGGGCCCTAAAGGGCCAAAAGTAGGTTGTTTTCAAACATCTTCTTCTCTTGATCCAGAAATAGTTTAGCTAAGTGACTTTGTGTGTAGATACCTCTATATGTGCTGAATCAATGTTCCTCATGACAATGCCCAGGGTGGCCCCGTTTGGCCCCCAAGGGGGGCAAAAGTTTGGGGTAGGGCCCTGTAGGAATAATTCACATTCACATCAATGGATTTAGACCAAACTTGGTGGGAATGATCCTCAGTGGGAGAGGAAAGAGGGTTCCTGGAATGGTACACCAGGCCCCCTTGGGGGCCCAGGGGGCAGGGCCCATAAGGGCCCAAACTCGGTAACTTTCTAACCACAAGCCCATTTATAACCAAACTTGAGTGGTAGATGCGTAACAGGGACCTCAATGTTATTTTAGGGTCAAAGGTCACATATGTAGGTCAAAGGTCAAATGAATCAATTTCTTCCTTTGGTTGGTATTGGCCTTCTTCTCTACATCCAGAAATAGTTTAGTTAAGCCACTTTGTGTGTAGATACCTCTATATGTGCTGAATTAATGTTTCTCATGACAATGCCCAGGGTGGCCCCGTTTGGCTTCCAAGGGGGGCAAAAGTTTGGGGGTAGGGCCCTACATGTATAGGAATAATTCACATTCACATCAATGGATTTAGACCAAACTTGATGGGAATGATCCGCAGGGGGGACGGGGAAAGAGGGTTCCCTGGAATGGGTACCACCACGGGCCCTAACCCCCCCCCCCCCCCCCGGGGGCCCACGGGGGCAGGGCCCATAGGGGCCCAAACTAGGTAACTTTCTAACCACAAGCCCATTTGTAACCAAACTTGGGTGGTAGATGCGTAACAGGGACATCAATGTTATTTGGGGGTCAAGGTCACATAAGTAGGTCAAAGGTCCAAACATACTAGGGCATGCCTTGTTTTTATAAAAACGGATGTTAAAATTTAATTTAACTTGGCAAAATCAGCTATACGGCAAGGGGATGCAAAGTTTTCCAGCTGGTTCATTTGGCTACCTTGGTGCCTAGATATCAGGCTCCAAGGGCCAAACTATATGTAAAACTGATGTTTCTTCTATGGGTACCATAGAGAGTTTGCGAGACCTCAGGTGAGCGTCGTGCCCCCCGGGGCTCTTGTATTAATTTGAGGTAATTTGTAAAATAATCACCAAATATATAATATTATTATATAACAAAAATTTCAAATTCCTTTTGATAAAACTCACTTCTCGTTTAAGGGTTGTTCATTAGATATGCCTCCCTGAAAAAGCTTTTAACTGTTTCAATCAACTTTCAGTCAACTTTCAAAGTTCTATAATATTTCAGTTTAGTTAACATATATTATTTTCATTTTTTTTTGTCAGCTCTGCCAATAAATGTCTACTGAAAGTGGCCATGTATTCAGCCCAACAAATGAACTACTCCAAGGCCTGTCAGATCTATGAAGAGGTGGCCTACTCTGCCATGGAGAATTCCCTACTTAAGTACAGTGCCAAGGACCATTTCTTCAAGGTCAGTTGTTGATGCTGTCAATGTGCTTAAAGGACCACTGTCATGACAGAATGGAACAATCCCTCTTTTGACTAAACCAATAAAAAGGGTGCACTAATGGTACCCATCATGCAATGGAAATGGCCATTGTGGTGGGGAAAAAAAAATAGTTTTCCTCCCACTGCAATAGTCCATATTCATGAATATGTGTGCCTGTATTCCACAACTAGTTCTCATCCTCTCTGTGGTTGAGTCGACCCTTGACAGTGGGCCTTTAATCTGTCTGTAAGGAATTTGCCACAATGTTGTTAATGTGGTTTTGGGGGCGGGGTTCGAAATGTCAACTCATCTGCCCATGCTTACCAAATATTCATCCTGTACCCACATGGAACTGAGTAATCAAATGTGATAATTACTACCCTACTTCCTGTACATGGGTTGACTGTTCATTGAACCCTCTGATTTGTGTAAAACAGATGATCAGTGTGTAATCCATATTGGAATAGAGGAATCTAGGAAGCAGTGGGTGAATTTAACCTCTTGTCTACCGGAATGTGACTGACCATGTATTAACTCTATGGGAATTTCAAAATCTCAGAGGCTATGGGTTATTAAATAATATGAAATCTGCAAGTAGATAACTAATTGTTAAAGGTACTGTACTGACCTAAAGTCCACTATGGGGGCTCCTGATAAAAGAAAACAAAATTAAGTGCCAATCAACACTTTTTACAAGCTTTCCAAGTTTTTCAGGACACCGCTGGGTATTCAAAAAAGAAAAAAGAGTATACACTTGTTTGAGTATATTACAACCCTTTCAGTATGTAATTAAAATACCACACATGCCAAGTCTGGAGTTATGGTACAATAGTATTGAGAGGGTTAATATCTTCAATCATCAGTCAAGTCTGAGGTTACCTGTCATTATAACAATACATTATTTTGAATTCTTGTGTAAAATTTATTCAACAGGTGTTTACTGGTTGTTTGCTAAACAACACAGTTTCTTATTATATGCATGCGAAATTGCAATGCAAAAAAAATATTTGGAACGAATGAAAACTGTGTACATTTGTATATGTATGCCAAAATAAGAAAAGTATGGTAAACCATTTAGGAGTAGTGCATACTTGGTAGGAAAAGAGTAAAGTTAATCTGCCTCTATGAAAGTGAATAAAATAATTCTACTCTCTGACATATCTTCTTTTCACTGCCATCTATTTTGTCAAGTGAACAAGACACGTGTCTTTACAGACAGTACACTATGTTAAAGGTGGGCATGTGTTTTGCATGCCTAAATATTAATATTGTTTATTAAAAAATAAATTTGTACCATATTCGTTCATGAAAATATTACAATAATGTGATTGAAGTGACTCAATTTAGTGAACCTGGAACACAGTACATGGCAGTTTGTTTTTTTGTGCATTTCTTAAATTGCAGATTGTTACTGTCATGCAAATTTCACAGACATATCCTTCATAAGTAGCTTAACGGCATATGTCATGTTTTGTTGCACTTCTGGAGGGCTGCAAAGAGTTGCCTGCCTTTTAATACTGAAGTTCAAAGGTACTATTTGATTTATGGCACACGATTGTAACAGTGACATTTAAACATTGGTATCATTATGGGCTGATGAGACACCAAGAGTTTAGCTCTAATTAAGTCTGATTATTCAAGTAGTACTCTAATTTCTCTGATTTCATTTCTGATACAGGCAGCACTATGTCACTTGTGTGTAGACCTCCAGAATGCCCAGTTGGCTCTGCAGAAATACGAGGATTCATTTCCCGCTTTCGTTGACAGCAGGGAGTACAAATTATTACAGGTGAGCAATATGTGGAGTAATATGGCACTAAAGTAGAATAATAAGTTTGGAAGCATTCTTCAATATTGGGTGGAATGCTTCAACAAGAGTCACTACTCAAGATGTCTGTTGAGAAAGTTTTGTTGGCAGATGTTTTCTACTTGCTGGACAAGGTTTGTCATAAATTGCTGTGACCAGTAAATTTGTTGGGCTTGATTTCAATCATGACTATCCTTTTAATTTAATGCAAACAGAAAAATGTTCTGTTCTCTATTAATAAAAATATCAAGATTTCTTGTATAATATATTCCCCAGTCAGTGTAAATACTCCTATGATTCAACTCATTTAGTTTTTGAGGCATTGAACTGCTCACCATATTACCATTTTCCGTTAAGTACTGTATATGCTAAATATTTCGCGGTGATTTTATTTTCGCAAATTTCGCGACTTACTGCACGCAAAAATTTTCACTTCATGACATTTCTGTACAAAGCCAATACAAATACAATGAAATCACGAAAATATTCTCTCACAAATTGCCCGTCTTGACGCAAAATCGCAAAAATATATGGACGCGAAATATATGGCGTATACAGTAGTTGCTCACAATTGTAAGATGTGTGCATGTTGTGTGATGTATGACTCTGTGAAGGAAAGTGAATGGGGCTGATTGTTCTGTTACGTTATGTAATAAAGAACTCTGAGTAATTGTGCAAATTAATGACTTCCTATAAGAGTGCATTTTCATTGCTCACTGTAAGGTTTTATGTAGGCTTTCTTAATGCTGTGCGGAGAATAAGTGTGTCACAGTCAATTTGAAATGTCTTACCTTTTCCACAATTTTACATATTGTCAAAATTGATATTTGCTTTGCATGTATTTCGTTTCTATATTTTATTCATCCAAGAATCAAAAGTTAAAAATGTCAACAATGTAACACATTATAGGAACATGTGTATGAGAATAAAAGCATACAGTAATATGTGCAGTGTGCATTGGTATTTAAGAGGGGTCTACATAAATGAAAATAATATTTGAAATGGTGGACCTTTTTTATAAAGGGAATATATTACAAATGCACACACACACACACACACACACACACACACACTCATACGTCTAATCACCTTCGACTGAGGACGTACAATTTTTAATGTGAGTGTGTCTGTGTGAGTGTGTGTTTGTAACGGTAATACCGAGGACACACCACGCAATTATTACCTATTAAATGAAGACGAAACTTCTGACAACTGCGGACGTATACATTACAGTACACAACCTCCAAATGCAGACGTTCTCTATGTACCCCCAGACCTTGCTTACTGGTTGTAATGACGCATAAGCACTTCAATTACAACAAGATCTAAAAACGTGGACCGTCCCCCCTGTATGTCCGCGGTTGTTTAGTAAAATTAATCAAAAACGTCCACGGTTGAAGGCGATTACAAACTCACTAACACACACACACACACACACACACACACACACACACACACACACACACACACACACACACACACACACACACACACACACACACACACACACACACACACACACACACACACACACACACACACACACACACACACACACACTTGTACTGTTTTGTTCATTTGTTTTTGATCTGTAGCAGGTATGACTCAAATTCAAATATGGTATATTACTATTAAAAGTCAGTATTAGGGAAACTGTTTTGTACTTAAATAAAATGCACAGTCATGGTTATATGCCTGAAATAATTCATAGGCATTTTAGTGCCAAAGATTGTAGAGTGTATCATTCAATTCTCATCACACTGCTTTGGACTTTCATCTTTTGCCTGTCACTGATGTTTATGAGATTGTTTTTTTTTTTTGCAGAAATTATTTGCAGCTTTAGAGGAACAGAACGAGGAAGCATTCACTGAGGCTGTGAGTATAAGGCAGAAATTTGGATTTGATTTTGTTAGAGACAAAAGTTGGAGTTGATGTCTTGGCTGTTGTACTAACGGTCATTAAGAAAACAGTTGTGCAAACTAACGTGGAAATTCCTTTTCACCTAGATAAGTACCTTTGTACATGTACTGTGCATCAAATTCATGTGCTATGTCCCCTGCTAGAAATGAAAGTTGCAGGTTGCCACATTATGGTAATGAGGTATACCTTACCATACATGCTACAATTGTAAATATTTACTGTGCTTGTCAGTGACACGTTTTTCTGTGGGCATGAAATTTTTTGTTTGTTTGATAATGACTGTTCCTTTTAGAAATAATAAAACTGACTAAAAGATTATTATTTTTTTTTTTTTTATTTCTAATGTTAACATTTATAGTAGAAAGTTCTTTTCATGCTGTTATATTTTAGCAAAAGGAAGCAAGTAACAAAAGTGTCATATAAATAAATTTAGATAGAATGGTTATTTCTTTTCCAAATTTTGCACAAAGGTACAGCATGCATATTTATCACTTGCTTCCTTTTGTTCAAGCAGGGTAGAAGTTTGAATGCAATCTTTTAAATAAAGCAGTCTTGATTTGAAAAGAAAGGTAAGAGTCTTTTCCACTCAGCCAGCCAAGGCCTCCAAAGGTTGCAAGGTTAATAATTGCATTCTCAATATAATATATTTACACAAATGTGTATGTTAGTGTGTCAAATTTAGAATCTGACTGAAATGGCTAATATTGAAACGTTACAAATATTTCAGCATTAAAGCAAAATATCAACATGATTGATTGAAGAGTTGAGAGAGTTGTGTTTTTCACATAAAAAAATAATGGCAGTCTTATACTTCTGTTAATAATACGTTGTTCGATTCTCATGTTTCATTTGTTGTTATTTTTTCCCAGGTGAAAGAATTTGATTCCATTTCTCGATTGGACCAATGGCAGACAACCATTCTCCTTAGGATTAAAAAGAGCATCAGTAGCGACCCAGACCTGCGGTGAATTCCTACTGCAGAGGAATGTAAACTAACAACTAAAATTTACAATTATCATATATACTGTCTTATTTCCATCAAGGTATTATCAAATGAATACTTATTTGTTAGTAGAGGCAGGTAGTATATATGTCAGAATAATTTTTCATGTGATGCAGGTAATGATTATAAAGTTTAGACGATTTAATTGTGCATGTACGGTTATTATGCTGCAGTGTCGGTGATAGTAGTACAAATAATCATATGTGTATATATCACAACTTCATATATACAACAGTTGATATATATCAAGAATGCCAGTCATATATTTGAATCTACCATATACACAAAAGAAATTAAAACTACAAATCATGCAAGGCATGTCAAAGCTGCCAATGTTAGCTTTTATTAATCATACGTGACCTGTCACCACAAAACGATCAATAAGTCGCAATGGACGTTTTCATGTATATGCTGTAAGTAGTCAAGTTAGGTTGCAAAAGTTGATTTTCGGATTCTGATATTTTCTAAAAGTATGTACACTCATCTTTCATCTGTCCAAATTTTAGGACCAGAAGTGGTTCAGAAGTATGATTTTTCTTGAATTGAACTTCGACCATGTTTTAACGGGAACTAGAAAATTTGGCAGAATTTGATCTTCACATTGCGAGATTAACCATGATGTAGCTCTAAATATAATTGCTTGTTATCCAACATCTTGAAGTCTCCCTGTAATAATTTTGGTATCACCACAAAGCTCCTTTTATGGACTATTCAGAGACAGTGACTGTAAGAACCAAAAAGGATTGTCCAATCCACAATTCTCTTTTGAAAAGTATCTAGTTTTACTGAGCATTCTACGGAACAGTTGTCAAAGGCCTCCCGTTTCACATGAATGATCACAGTCTTTGCAGCCGTTTTTCTCCGCTTTCCTGAAAATGGCTTAGGTGATAGTTGAAACTTGTGAGCGGAATTTGAAACGAGTTTGCTTCGTCCATCCTAGAGAAATTATACCTCCTTTTAAAGCTTAGAGTCTCTTCTATAAGAATGTGTGGAAAATACAAATTCTTATTTTTCCAATTTATGGTGCATTTTGTGGTGACAGGTCACATATACAATATTTGTAATCCAACTTTTTCACTTGTAGTCTTTTGAAGGTGTCTCAATTGAATGGATAAAATACATTAAACTTTGACAGTATATGGGTAGAGTAGGCCACCCACCCGTCTATGTAAACTGCATATATGCAATCTGTGAAATGTACAAGTTACATTTCAGTCAGATATATTTCATTTTACTATCTGTTTGTGGAATATGAATTTGAAACAGTGATAGACTTGTACGTTACGTTGTAAGATTAAAACATTTTCATTATTGATAAATCCATTCAAAAGTTAATGTAAGGGTATAGTATATATAAATAGTTGTTAGCTAAATTGTTGTGCTATGTATGATTGCTTCATAATTGTTTTGGATAAGAATCAAATCAAATGTGGAGTTATATTCATCTTTTGGTATCAAAACAAACTAACACCCCCAAAGTTAGGTTTGGTGACAGATGTAATTGTCAATTGTCCACCACAGGGTCTTCACAGGAAACATGCCATGTAGTTCACTACATATCACAAGTTGCTCATGTGTATGGAGACAAGACTACTGTCATGGAAACCTAGAGGCTCCATGATGTTACCAGCAATTCTGGTAATTCTTTCTGTGATAAATCAAGGGAATTTCAAGTTTCTGTCAACATTGGTAAAAAGGTATGACAAAAACAAAGTGTCTTTCACATATCAAACTGATTTGTGTTTGTTCTCTTTCATTAAAATCCATGACTTTCATGAATTTCATTTAAATGAGGGTTGGTATGCAGATCAGTACAATTATCATCTTGGGAATAAAATTTAGTGTTATTTCATATATGATACAACCCTTTAACCCTTTAAGACAGCAAAATTTGAAATCACATAATGTGCACCATCACACCGGACTGCAGCTGAATATGTAGTGGTTTTGACCTGTTATTGCTGCTATTCACTTGACATGATGATATGCTTTTAGTTAAGTGGGGGAGGGGGGAGGGGGGTATTTTCATCTTTACTCTCTTGCTCCTGCTCATTCTCAACTCAGCTGTATACACAATGCTTGTGATTAAGTGAGGGTGGTTCTGAACTGGGTTAAACTGGAAAAAGCATTGTCATGTATTCTTGCTTTTGAGATAATGCAGTTTTTGTTGTTTCTGCTTTGCCTGTGATTAAGTACCATTTCCATGACTGTTGTTGTTTTGTTATGGTAGATGTCACTCTATTGTTGCATTATGCATAGATTTAATCGTGGCATTGTTTTAATTGGTTTGACTTATAAAAAAACTAATTACAAAAATTAGATAGCAGATTTTATCACCTGTACGACAATCCTGTATGTGATAGGTAATTAGCAGATATTACCATACTTTTAAGGAAAGGTTTTGTTTCAGAATATTTCATTAATATTGTGAAGTCTTATCCCAGAACTTGTTTTAGTTGTAGAATTATGTACACCTAGAAACATTTGTATACCCAAGGTTAAGCCTTTGTGATTCCTGACCCCTCCTTTTTTTGACATTCAATATGTACGCAAGTGCAAGTTATAACTATCTCGGGTTGTCATATTATTTGACTATTATATTTGTTGATATAAAGTGTATATAGATATGAAGTATACTATATGTGACATATGATTTTGTGCATGATCGTAGTTGTGGAAAAATACGTGTTATATGCGGCAATTCCGTGATTAGTACGTTACACTTTATGACAAACTTGCTCAACATTTGGCTCTTACATGAAAATGCTTTATATAATTTGTCTGTTTTGTACTATCAATTCTCTAGACTGGCACCTACTTCACAACATCAAGCAAAATCATGAGACATGTTTTCAGTGGGGTATTAACAAGAACTTTAATCATGGTTAGTTACGTTACGAAAAGAGCGACATGGATAAAAAATGACAAGTCTTTGTCCTCAAAGTTTCCTCAACCTGTTTTCAACTGACACAAATTGTGGTATTCATGCTATTTCTGACATCTTGCTAAGTCATTTGATATATAAACTTATTGATAAAAATCTTTTCATTTTTAACTAACAGCAAAAACGTGGTTAGTTACGTTACGGTAGTTTACGTTACATTTTTCCATCCACACAAATTCTCGTTTATTCATGTCTTTTCAGATTAGTATGCAATATGTGGGGCTTATTACTTTCAACACAATGAGAAGAGGCTATTGGCATGGAAAAACTGCAGAAAAATGATAGTTTTCATAAAACTGAGATTTAGTCACACTAGCCCACATAGTGGTATTTCATGTATGCGTGTCTGATTCCTAGAGGGTGCTGTTGAAGAATGTAAAATTTAGAGTTGGAAATGATGTCCCCATTGTTCTTCATGATTCATACCCATTCAAACCATTAAAATTTAATATTATTCCAGATAGAGCAATTTATATAATTTGTGATTTTCCAGTATTTCACGGAATTGCCCATAAATTAAATTTATTTCATTTACATAATTATTGTAATACAGTGCACTCCCGTTATAACGAACATGGTTATAATGAAATTCCTGTTACAACGAAGTAGAAATTCAGGTCCCAAAATTATTATCTCTATATCTTTATATACTCTTACTGTTTGGTTATAACAAAATTTCGATACAACAAAAGAAAAATGCTGGTCCCGAGAACTTTGTTATAACAGGAGTCGCCTGTACTAATCTTGCCATATACATATATAGTTATATGTTGAAGGCACTTATTTAACCTATTGCTTCCTTGTTTGGTCATTCCCATAGATTCTTCAGTTTCATGGAGCATTATGCTTATTTTCTGATAAGGAGTAGACAGAATTAAACTTGTTGCATATCCTGTAGATTGATTGTATATTTGATTTGCTTGCAAAATTATCAACATGTGAAATCTACCTTTGTAACACACAAAAAAAGCTGGTATTTGCTTATTGTTGGTGTAGCTATTTTCTCACTCACACAGTCACTTACAATTGCTTGTTTCACCATTCATGCACAACAAACAAAAAGCAATAATTAACTAAATTGTCTTTGTTATGTCTGGCATTCTGTACACCTCAACTGGTGCTAATCCTAAATACACGTACCCAGCACTAACATATGAGTCAGTGTCATTAAGCATGTGGTTCTTAGCACGTTTGGGATTCCATTTGTAGATTTATATCACCACAAAACAAAAAGTAAACACTAACTCTAGTATATTGTGGATGTACTGATTAAGGTTTTATTAACTCCCAATCATCAAGAGTCATGGTTGAGTAATACCCCATTGGTTATGTATACAGTGCATAAATTTGGAATCCTGTCCAGAGAATAGCAGGTAAATTCAAATTAGTTTCATTACGAATCTTTCATTTATGCAATTTTATTCCTTTACCAGAAAATTAGGGTGGAAGAGTTAAAAGTAGGAATAAAACAAACTGATTGATAACAGAGAATCTACAGTCTGTTTAGAACTAGCAAGATTTGGTAGATGTTACAAGGAAAAATGCCTGGCTCACAAGAGAAGTGTTCAGATTGTTCTTTACAATCCTTGTGTAACTTTCAGTCATATTCATAGGTGGCATGACTAACTGTGTACATGCTTGGAATACACCAACAATGTGCTGGTATGGATTGTGATTTTGGCACATCACTTACAATGTAATTCCCTGCTAGAGTGTTAACTGTATGTGTTTGTTTGTGACCTTTCTTGATGGTAGGCATAGTCTATTTACCATTTCAGTAAAGCTGAATTTGATAAATATTTGTGCTGATATCAGACCCCAGTTTAACCAGTTATGTCACTTTTTGATGTAAGGGCAGCTTAGAAACTATCTTCTCCTCCCCCACTGTTTTGTGTTATACATACCAATGTGGCATTCAGTTTAATCAAAACTTGTTCTGTTTTTAGGGTAGCAAAGTTACATACTCACAAGAACAGTGTGAATACAGAGAGGTTGTAATTATAGTTGGACTTGTAATAAAAAAAACCCTTTTCATGTTTCAAAAGTACACTTAATTATCATAGTGAAGTCAGTTGGAATTATTGCTTATTTCACCAGATATTACTATGGATAAACAGACTTGCTCCTGGGACTTAGTATATTTACTGTTAGTATACATATATATTCTGGACCATTTTTTAATAAATAAAATATTGCATCAAAGATGACAAGTTATTTTCAAACCACCTTCTCTATTGGCAGTATTGTGATTTTCATGTTCATTAAATATTTCTACATATTATAAGAAAAAAAATAAATTGTGTCATTGAAATTGTAGTATGTAGTGGGGTTCAAGTTTTTTTTTGTGATTGTGAACTTGACACAATCTCATTATATTGGTAAACAATTTTTTTTTAAACTTTGTAACAATTGAATATTAATAGTAATTACACCAGTAGTGATGATTTGTCATTTACTTACATAGCAGTTCATTTTTAAGCATAGAAATATACAAATCAATTGATGGTCATTGTAAATCTTCCCTAAGACAGTAGCTTTCAGACTTTGTTTTGATACTTGTGAATTCTTTTTTAAGTATCATTTGATTATACCTCTGTGCATGTGTTTAGGGAAGTAGCATTTATAAATTATGAAATGTAATGTGTAATATTTTTTAACACTGAAGAGCTCTGCAAAATGTGTGGCCATTGTAGGTCATTATTTTGCCAGGTTGTCTGTGAATAAGTTAATAACCCACAGTATTGACTATTTACTCATTTATACAGATATATCAATGTTATAAAATTGTACATCATATTCATAAATATCAAATCTTATATATGTTTATTGTAAATATTAGTGAGATACAGATAGATAGATCTACAAAAAAATGTGGATTTATGCAAAAAAAATAAATAAATGAAATGTATATTATTTGCACTGTTTGTGGGAATTGGACACGTTTTCATGTTGAAAATCATGATATTGAACAAAAAAAATCATATCAGGGTGTATTCACTTTAATTGAAAACAACTTTACACATTTTAAGGGAGGACGATTGTAAATAGTTTCCATGTATTATCAATGTCTATTTTCCCATTCAAATCAAATTGAGTACATGTTTTGTACTTAAGTGCCATCAAAATAATATACATGTTGGAAACATTTTAAACATAACAGTTAGTTGAAATTAACGTTGTAAAATGTTCAACTTTGTAATGAAAGAAAATAGAAGTATAGTTATCTTTTAAGAACATAACCATCTATTTTATTTTTTTTGGAGGGGGGGGGGGGGTAAGATGTTCCAGTAACAACTTGGACAGACCCAAAATATATCATTTTGCATGCAAAAGCTACAACAGAATTTGTGCAATAATGATTTTTAATCACAAATTTGAAGTTTATTTCTGTATGATTAACATGGTAGCAGTGCAAAAATTGTACAACTGTTGAAAATGTGTTCTAAGGCAATTCATATCCATATATTTATCCATCTCTAAGGTAGCTAATATTAAATTGTCTGATGGTGTATAGTTTGTTGTGGGTATTGTTATACATATTCGTGTTGCCATTCCAAACTCTTACTTAAAATCAAAATGTGTGCATTTTGTTACTCCTCTGTGTGCAGAAATATATATATTATGTGAATATAAAATTTAATTCAAATTTCATAAGCAATTTGGCTAATGTGTCAGTAACCACAAAATCAGACAAATATCCATGTTTCCCTAAAAATATGGATGAACCATACAGAAGGGAGCCTTCACTACAATCTACTGGGGACAAAACAATGAAATCTGGAGTTGTTTAAATGCTACAAATGTCTGTAATATGCACCATGCTTTACAAAGAATTATTTTAACATTGACTGTGTTAGTGTAATTAATTGGCTGACCTTAAAACCAGTTCACCATATGTTCCTTGTTTGTGTTTGCATTCATGGGTTATTAATTTTCCTGGCATGCATGCAAATATAGAATACACATGTAGTTTTACCACAAAGCAGTTTGTTTGAAAGCATGCACTGTATATTAATTACACCATTAAATAAACTTTGAAAATATACATTTGACATATTCACAAGTATGAAAAATAAAACAAAATGTACATGATATAATTATATATGTTGTATGTTTGATTTATTTCATGTTATAATACAGCAATATCACATACTTTGTACATTGTACTTAACTGCACATTGTAAAACATTGGAATTTAGTACACATGGAGTCCTAATTCATCTCATACTGAAGGGAACTTCAATAAATACAACAGTTCCAAAAATCTTAAATAATTTTGGAAGTGGGTGAGTGAGAGTCAATGACCCAGTTGAACAGAAAATCTGAAAAAGGTGAAAAGAAATGTCTAACCTGGAATTTGTCCTGGCTGGCAAATTAGCAGTGAAGATTTCTCGGTTCTCACAGTTAACCAAATATTTCTCACAGTTAACCAAATATTTGAAATAAGCAACACTTCAAATTTGGTTATTTGGAAATTGGTGTGAGAAAGATCCAACCCACAATAATTTTCAATTTGTGGAACATTTTTATTCTGTCAAACCAAACTGTTTTAGTGTGTGTTTTTTTTTATATTTGAAGCGAGATATGTCTGCCCAATCATGTTTATAATATATAATATAACAAGTGAAGTAAAATAGAAAAAAAAGTATCTGAATAATGAAGAGAGCTTTAGATTTCATGGTAAAGCTTAACATTTCATTATTGTTGTGTGTGAAGTACATAGAAAAAGTTCTGAGAGACTATTGTGGATATTAATTATAATATCACAAAGCTCTTTTTCTAATACATGTACACTCTCGTTATAAAGAACATTGATATTAAAAAAATTCAGTACAAAGAAGTAAAATCTATGGTCCAGTATCTTGGATTTCCTTTGTTTTTGCAACCCTGGTACAAAGAAATTTCGTTATAAAGAACAATTTTAATGGGTCCCAAGGACTTCTTTTTATCTCAAGTGCACTGTACCAGTAAATAGAAATTTTGAGAACAAAAAAAAAAAAAATATCTAGAGCATACAAATCTGATGCAGTTTTAAATACTGTTTCAAAATTTGCTCCACAATGTTCCCCATTGTCAAACATGATTTTATGAACATACCAATGTGCATTAAATGTGCAAATATAAGTTATATCAATTTACAAATCTATTTACATTGTTATATTTCTAGCTCTTGATCAGTTACATATGTATATTATATTCTGTACATTTTAAGCCTACGCACATGTTTCTTTTATCTTACAAACAGCAAAGTAAGAAATGTCCAAATAATATATAATAATTATGAAGGTCTTCAAAAAACAAATGAAGGTTCTACAATATTTATGGACATTTGAGATGCAACAAATATTCTCTACATTACTAATTCCACTCACTGGAGTATAATTAACACCCTCTACAATGTGCAAATATTATTGGTACATAATTCAAATTGCTGAAATTCAGTGAAGGAATGTGTTGTGCTTGCTCAGGACTCAAGGGACATGGTCCACATATGGAATATTTACAGTTACCTGCATGGGCTTCAAAGGTCTAGCAATGTTGTACTTTCAACTTGTAACATAAGGTTAGGTCTGTTGAAGATTTTGCATTCAGATTTTTTAAAACTCCTCAGAGAGTTGAAATCTGTGCCACTAAAGGAACCACATCAATGTCATTAGTATCATGTTAGCGCAAGTTCTAGGCTTCTAAAGATAAAGACTGACAAATAAATCATTTTGTGTCAGGTGCTGACCACAAACTGGTGTGTGATATGACCATTTTCCTGAAAAAGGTCAAAGGAAATGCTTTCAACAAGACAGGTCATAATGCAAAATGCCATAATGAATTGCCTGCAAAATGTTGAAATACAAATTGTGTAGTACAAACTGTTTTTCTTTTATACACATTATTTAGTTAGAAATAACCAAATCTCCCATATCAACCCACCGCGTGAAAATACACGGTAGCGACGAGCATTTCGCTCTCGTCTGCTCTGAGATCGCCTCTCGTAAGCAATGCCAAAAAAACTGCTAAGTACCGAGCGATCTCCAAACATTGAAAATCGAGCTCCGTCAAAGAACGCAAATTAGCGGAAAAGTCGGCAGCCGCGCCGATCGCGCTAGCTAGCAGTACATACTCTTATTAACTGATTCACGCGAAAAGAACATCTTGCATAAGGCTAGAAAAGAAAATGAAGATCGCCGAGAATTCTGGCAAGAACTTAAAAAATAGGCCTATCAGAAATGCCTCAATACACAATCATTGAAAGTAGCAGAGAAGGTTAGCAGAATGTTTGAAATCACATTTTTTTAAAGTTCTAAAAGCTGCAAAATTATCGGCAAATTCATGACGGACGCGCCAGTTAGCTTCTCAGTGAATGTTTACATGTAGTCCCACATGTGTTAAATGGTGTTGTAAAATCGTATTTCAAACTCTTAGTTACGATTTTGTTGGTAAATTTCTGCACTTGAAAGTGATTAATTCAACCACAAAAGTGTCACAGGACTGTAAGAAATTATTTTTCTGAAATTCTAACCCGATTTTTCGAAGGTATTAAGTCAAAAAGTGACGAACTTGGAGCAGCTGGATTGGAAGCAGGCCTACAGTCACTGGAGTGAAATCTCCCCTCAGCTGTCGGGTCAGAGAATTGCCAGATGTGGTGTCCTGTTCACTGCCTTGTCTAGCGGTCTGGCTAAACTTGCCTGTTACTGAAAATTTCATTTAATGAAGTACTTTGTTACTCTAAATTTCAAGTTTCAGAAGGAGTGTTTCTGGTCAGAAAACCATCAGAAATTATTTTTAAGAAGATACAAACAATATTTTATGCAAATTTTGGGGGAATGAAGTAGACATTGAAACTACGTTCCTTTTAATTTTTCATGTTCCAACACTTTTTAGTATATGAATATCCCCAAACCAACCATTTTAAATTGAAAGAAATGGTTTCCAAAATTAGCTTAGATTGCACCAGAGAGCATCTAGAACCCTATAGCTTCCAGGGCCCTAGGCGGGCCCTGGATCCCGGCCTAATGGAACTTCGCGTACACATTTTATTTCAGATTTTTTTCAGATTTTTTTTCCAATCTTACTCTCACACCCTTGATTATAGTTGGTACATGATACAAGGATACGTGAATTTGTTATTAAACAAGCAACGGCAAACTGCGATGCAAAAACATGATGATACCTGAATCCTGAAAAAAGAATGGCTCTGGAAAACTGAAAATGGCTTTGGTAAAATGAAAAATGGCTCTGGTGATTTTTTTCAAAATGGCTCCCTAAAAATAAAAAGTAATTTCGACACCCACATATTAGCTGCTAACATCTAAGTTAGAAAATGATTAATCTACTTTTTAAGAGATTTTTTTTTATTACAAGAATGATTAAAAGTTTGTTATTATCCAGCTTATAAATGGCCATTTATTGAATATTCACATACCTGCCAGACCCTACCTATCAATTTGGCTAACAAGAAAGTGATAAATGCATTAACCCTATATTAACTGGGGGGGGGGGTCATTGACCCCCCCTCCGACGAACTTTCGCGACCACTAGCCGCCGTCGCAAAATAGTTTTCACCGCGTCGCTCGCCGACTTTTACTTTCAAGCCTTGCGCATCTTTTGAGACCATTTTCGCGAAAATTGGA
>JZLH01S0616621.1:35347-49040 GCA_001188425.1 Eucidaris tribuloides
CAGTCCTAACCAGTTTGGTAATAAGTTGGCACCTCAATTTGCAGGCCAAACACCTTCAAACTATATGATTAGCATATAACAGAGTTTCGGTAAAAACTCAAAAACTGCAAAAAAATTGTGACTGCATTAGAGGTTGGATTTACTAGATAATGTGGAGCCTATAACACATAAGTTTCAACACAGGGCATGTTAAAAATGCGCACAACCATGGCAATTCAAATGGTAATATTTCAGTGTGTTTTGTTTTACATTGTGCATTTGATTGGGGTTGGGGGGGGGGGTGGATGCATCTAACAAAAGACTATACCATATAACTTGACCACAAACTTTATTCTGTGGTGTTGGCCAGGTGACATCCAGATGAGGGTAGAGTATGTGCTACAACAAAGCCATAAAAAAAGTAAGATAGCCAGAAAAAATGTACATCTATCTGGTCTTCTCATAACATTGTACCAGATATGGAGACTTTCATACCATATTTAATGAAAATTGTGTCTTTAAACACATTGTTTTTTGATGAACATTGTGTCTAACAAATTGTTTCTTGGAAACAAATTCATCTTCTGGTTAGATAATGGGAAATAAAGAAATTCACAAAACAATGATTTAAGATTAAAACAAATCTTGACGAAAATAGTTTTCTTATAAAAGCTTGAGAGCCTTTCAGTTTGGTCCAGGTGCCTTCGGGTGAATATCATGGAATTCCTTGCCATGAATCTCGGGTGAGTAGGTTAGTAAGACGATCATGACCCACAGGTGAAGGAGAAACTGGGGAAAAAATGAAAATTTCACAAATTAGTTACTTTAAACAGATTCTGGAAGACTTGCACAGTTCAGTATTTGCTCCTAGTAAAAGAAAGAAAGAAAAAAAAAGTTGTTTTTAAATATGCTACATGAATTGGTTCTTCCAAAATATGAAATCTTTGTTTTCTACATGTTATAACAAGAGTGTCGCTGGGCGAGCACATAATACGCCCGCCTGTGGAAAATGAAAACTTGACACTGTGACCTTGACCTTTAACCTTTTGACCTCAAAATCAATAGGCTTCCTGGGATCCATGCTAGTATCATACACACCAAATTATATGAGCCTGGGCTAAGTTAAACTGAAGTTATCGCGTTTACAAGGACTTCACAACGGTAAGATGAAAACATGTCACTGTGACCTTGACCTTTGGACCTCAAAATCAATAGGCTTCCTGGGATCCACGCAAGTATCATACACACCAAATTATATGAGCCTGGGTTAAGTTAAACTGAAGTTATCGCGTTTACAAGGACTTCACAAGGGTAAGATGAAAACATGTCACTGTGACCTTGACCTTTGACCTTTCGACCTCAAAATCAATAGGCTTCCTGGGATCCATGCTAGTATCATACACACCAAATTATATGAGGCTAGATTAAGTTAAACTGAAGTTATGGCATTTACAAGGAAAAGTTAACGGACGGACAGACAGACGGACGGACACCGAGCATGATACCATAATACGTCCCGTAGCCGGGCGTATAAAAACTACAAACAATTAATAAATGAATATATATTTCATTTAATCTATTCTATTTTGGATCATTTACCCTACAGAAAGGCAGCAGCTACACAGCACCAAAGAAGGGACATTTGTTGGTACAAATTTTTGACAGGGCCATCACACCAGATTTCCACCCTTTCTGTTATGAAGTGTGGTGCACTTTATTTTGTGTCTATTCTGAGAGACAAGGATATTACGTGCCTAGTTCATAGATACAAATGTTGAAACTGGATTGAAACAATAGAAACCCATACATAATACAGTGTGTCCCAGAAAAAAGGAAACCGAGATTGATGAAGATATTTTTATATATTAATAACAAATATGACAAAAAAATCGCACATAGTTGGAAAGCTTATTTTCTCCTCTTTACTTTAATACCAATCTCAGAGATTTCCATTAGCGCATGACTGAGCAAAGACAATCAGAAGGGAGACAGGTGTAAAATCATTTGCACGAGCAAATTTGAAATTCAGACTCTCATCCTTGGATGCATTCAAAATATTTTCAAAATCAAAGGACATTATCAAAAAGCCTGTTTTATCTTCTTTCATATGATACCACATTTGTGAAAAATGAGTGATGCAGGCGTAAGAAAAGACAATTTGAAAAGATGCTTGTTTTCAGAAATGTTCCAAAATGCATTCGTTAACCCTGTTTTCTGGATCTGGCAGCCAGCAACCAAGAAGTTACCCTGCGAACATGATTCGGAGCCCATTGTTGTGCCCCGAGCAAGATATTGTGTGAAATCAGCCGTGCGTGAACCTTTTTGTTCGTTTGCTTCTAATTATCGCTAATAGCTCAAAATGTATTCATTCTAAAAATCACGGCTAAAACAGGCATGTTTAATTTTCATTTTTTAAGCATGAGGTGTCAGATAAAAGAAGAAATTGTAAAGTTTTATGCCATGCTTTTGTTTCTCAAAAATAAGTACATTTGCTACCATTAAAATGCACTTAAAAATGGAATATGCGCGTGCAAATGAAATTTTGGTAGCACCAATATCCATTGTTTTAATTCAATAATGCGTGAACGATGAATTATAAGTTATGTATCAAATGAAAGAAGAGGAACAGAGCTTTACAATCATACCTAATTCATTGAGGAAAATATTTATTATGATAGAATAATTTTGCCATGAAATCCGGTTTCCTTTTTTCTGGGACACACTGTACAGTGTAATCACTGGTCTTACCCAGTAAAACACAACACATCCCTAAATTTATACAATTCATGAAATAGGTTAAAGAGAAACTGAAGTACCGGTAGTTGTCGATGATGAAACATCTTTCTTCTGACTTCCCCATTTTCTTTGTTTCCACGTGAATGCATTTTACATTTGCATCATGATATGGGAATAGTTCACTTCAGATATGACAATTAGATGCAGGATTGGCAGTTTACCTGTTTAAGCAAGTGAATTTTCCATTGCTGGCCCTCATGTTGCAATATTCATAATAAACATAGTACCAAATATAGGTTTCTGTGTGAGTACTTTGTAGGCACCATGATTTGGGTACAGGTTTTGTCAAAAACAAAGTGTTCTTGTTTTCAACTACTCTCTTCTGTAGTAACATGACATATTCAGACTACCATCTGTTCATAGATGGTTTAAAAACACTTAATATCAAAATTGTGTTACTCTGCAAATACTCAATCTTAATGACACTATATAACATTGTGGAAGACCCATTTTAAAAATTGTCAAACTTTGCTATCTGACATATCAGACAGTGTTTGAATGAACAAATAAACACCCCAGAACACAAAAGTTTGGAGAGTTATGCTGTCACTTATCAAATATGTACAGATAAAATTTGGTACATGAATTATTCTCGGGCGATGAAAATTTCTGTAACACAGCAGTCTATGGGGAAAACTGGAATGGTCTCTCAATGATTTTTACTTTTTTAAAGCACTTAATGATCATCTTGAATTGTATTTTTGTCATTGCTTCATTTTTAGACCTTATCAAAGACACTAGTAGCATGGGGAATCATGTAGCTTACATTTTTTAAAATGGAAATATTATTACAAGATGCCTTTAACTTACCATGTAGCATATAACAAATAACCTGGCGATGGGGTACCTCCTGAGGAACACACCCAGTCGGACACTGAATTTGTCGATGGTGCTGGCAGCCCGCTTGACATTCCTTGCCACGCCCCCATCTGATGGTGTTTCTTGCATGAAAAGTGGTAATCTCTGTCTGGCTCCTGAATAACAAGATTGGAAAAGGAAATAACAATAAGCTTTCTTGATTTGTAAAGTTTGTGGAGAACTTTCACCACTTCCCACATCCAGAGATCCACCCACAAAAGTAAAAGAAAAGAACATGATGCACGTGTAAAAACATGACATTAGACAGTGAGATATGGGGTATCACATCATCAAGTATCCAGTGTAAAAACATAAATTGGGTAGATAGTAGATGTGTAGGACATCTCTTTAAAAAAAAAGAATAAAGACCTCCTACAGTCCATAGGTCTGTCAGGATTAACTTTGTTGTTTGTACTTACACCAGTCTGTTATCCAGACAATTTTTATTTTCTTTTTCTCTTTCTTTCTTTTTTGTAAAGAAATCTTACTGTTGGTAATCAAACTGTTCATGTTTTCAGTCTCAACATAAATCTGGTTCTGTAAGCTTTTACCTTAGCAGTGGGCTTAAAATGATGGGACATATTACAGATTTACTGAAACATACATTTAATACTGTATCAAATATGTTAAGGTTGGAAAGTTCTTACCTTCATCATCATCGTATGAGCCAATGTTGACAGTGTGTGTTGGTGTGACTCTGGTTGTAGCTTGCACCTCATTGTACTGCCTCTGTGAGTAATAGACATTTTGAAATGTACATTTCAGAGCAGACATATCCAAAAGGGCTTTTGTAAATACTTTTAACAATGATACATTTAAGGTAATCACCACTGATAACTGATGGAACATTGTGTTCGTAATATCATACTAAAAAGTAAAATCATATCATTTATTTCTCACAAAGTATGCTAATTTTATGTACACAAATATGTTAGTGGATAGAAATGATAACAGCAAACTTATATACTTACATAAATTAATACCTTTTCATGGTGATTTAATATTCTTTAACAAGTACATGGATATTCCATGGCTGATATTTACAGACTAGAAAACGTCAATGACGTAGCGCTCATCCGGCATCTCGCAACATCATATATCCGAAATTTCATGTGGTACAATTTTATACTGGTCAAAAAATTAAAATTTGATGTCCCGGAAGGAACATGAATATAAAAAAATTAGAGTGAGAAAAATATTAGTATAATAATAAAAAAAAATAATAATAACTACATGAATTATATATGATTGTGCCCCCGGATCCGTTCCGGGGCTCCATACTGCATTTTTTGTTTTTTGGCAAAAAACAATTTGGAAGTGGACCATTAAAAAGGTACTTATTATGATAAGAACTGATAAATTTCTGTTATTTGGAATAAATCAGCATTAAAATTACCAGAATTAATTTATGGAACAACACAGTTAAAAAATTCTTGGTAGAGTTTAGTTACCAAGCCTTACTCTACCAGATAAAAGCAAACTAAACTCAAACTTGGTGAGAAAATGATATGAGAAGACGCTTTTATTGTATTTATTTGTTGATTATGAATAATAATTTACACAAATTATGCATAATGATTAATTTTAAATTTGCATAATTGATCATTAATTTTCAAAATTATTGTGTTAGAGTCTTGAAGCCCCCCACCTATGCCTATTCAATCAACAAAGCAGGGACTGAAAATTCGGTCTAAGAAATGTGGAGAAGAGCAATTTTTGTTATTTTTGATTACATAATTTTGCTAAATTACCATAATAATTTAATGGAGTATAATTTCAAATTCTGTTGTATATGTTTAACTGTGCATCAACTCAGCCCTTACCAAAATAAAGCAATCACAATCCAAATCGGTTTGAGAATATGAAGGAGAAGAAGCATTTTTGTGATTCGAAAGGAGATTTGGCATAATGATTATTAATTTTAATTTCTGTAGTAGAAGTCTTGAAGCCCCCACCTAGCCCTATTCAGATCACAACAAACAGAAATGAAAATCCTGTCAGAAATGTGGGAGAAGAATCAATTTGTTTATTTTGGTTATTATTTGCAATTAAATTACCATAATTAATTAATGAGTCATTAATATTCAAAAATTCTGTTTCTGTTAGAAGTTTTAATGTGCATAACCGCCCTAGCCAAATAAAGCAGAATCCCATAATCGTGTTGCGAAAATGAGGAGAAGAAGCATTTTTTGTTTGTTCGATTTCAAATATTTGCATAATTGTAATTATTATTTAATTTGCGCATAACTTGATTAATTTTTGCACATTATTGAACGCATAGTAGTCTTGAAGCCCCCACCGTAGCCCTATCAGATCAAACACAGAATTGAACCGAGTCAGAAATGTTGCGAAAGCAACTTATTTGTTATTTTTCGAAAATTCTGCATTAAATTTTACCATAATTGAATTAATGGGATATAAATTTTCAAAATTCTGTGTCAAGTTTTAAGTGTGCCAGTAACTCAGCCCGCGCCTAACCAAATAAGACCATCAAAAATCAAAAATCCGGTTGAGAAATGAAGGTAGAAAAAGCATTTTTTGTGATTTCGCATAAATTTGCATAAATTAATATGTATAATGAATTTCACAATTGTGTGTAGAAATTTTAAATCCCCCACCTAGCCCTATCATATGAAACAATCAGAATCAAAATCGGTTGAGAAATGATGAAGAAGAAGCATTTTCAAAACTGTGGACGGACGGACGGAAGGACGGAAGGACGGATGGAAGGACGGACGGACGACGGACGCCACGCCATGGCATGAGCTCATCGGGCCCTTTGGGCCGGATGAGCTAAAAATTAGCAAGCTTCCTTTGTGATAGCGAGCACCTCATCATCGTCATCATTGTTGTTTCTGTTTCCCATATATGAACGTCAGATGGGTTTACAAATGAGAAAGCATGTACAGCAATTCAACTTGTATACATATCAGATACCACAAGAAGTTATTCTGAGACCAATCTGAGATCATTCTGAGAATACACACATCAGTATGTAAACAGGCCCTGACTGTACTGTACCTGTAATCTCTCCAGCTGGAGACCTAAGGAGTTCTTTTCACTGCTCAATGTCTCCAGCATGGTTTGCTTCTGGATGAGACTCTCTGTCAAGGCATGTAGACGACCCTCCAACTCTGTCTGGGATGTGCTGCTTACACTCTTGGTCATCAACTATGAAACAAAGTAAATCACAAAGTAGGATAATTAACAAATTATACTTTCTTTTATGATATATTGTATTTACATGTCGGTGAGGATGCGTTAAAGGTACATGTAACTGACATGATTGGGGGTAGTCCTCAACTTGGGCTGAAACTACTCTAGAATCAAGTGAACTATGCAAGGATTCTGCTGTGAAAATCTTGTAGTCAAATGTTGACTCATTCTAAAATTATAACTAATGTTAATATCCCTTGTGGCAGGCAAACCTGTTGTGTAGCTCTTTATGGCTTATATTTCTATCGGGGCTTGAGAGAATCAAAATATAAAGTTCATGCTTGATTCTCCTACAGTACACAAATTAGAGACAAATACTTACAGCTGGTGTATACATGTAGTTGGTATATATTTCAACTCATTTGGTTCTTGGGGCATTTTCAAGTGTTCCCAATCATGTCACTAACCTTTAAGTACAGCATAATGGATACAATGCAAATGGTAAAACACCCAATGATATTCATATAACACTGTACAGTTACGTAGTGTCCTTTTTTTAGCACTTACTGTCAATGATCAAATATTTTGTGAAGAGTGCACACTAATCTGTTGATGCTTACAAATGCTTAGCTTCATGGGTACTTGCACACAGTACAAGTATGACATATTGAGAAATAAAATGAAGGTGGCAGAAAGGGAGAACGTTTGTCCTCACTGAAACAAACATTTGTTCAGTTGTTCTTGGTTTTTGTGGCACTGAAAAGAGTTCAATGTCAGTACGAAATTTAATGACTACTCTACGAAAGCACAAAACATGGATTGATGAAATACATTAGGCAATCAAATGAATATAACCATACTAAACACTGCTGAACATACTAATATTACTGAATAGATTGTACATACTACTTAAGTTACACATACTGATATTACAACATCTGTTAGTGACAATTGCCAAACAAATGCTGACAAGGCTACAGCAAGTCCAGCCTGCACACTTCACCCACAAGTGTTTATCAAATGTCATAGATACCATTTCATGAACTTTGATCACATTCATACACAAACTGTAAGTCTGATTAACACTTTGGGTGCTATCGGCCCACCGGTTCACCGAGCAGATAATCAGTTCCATACTTTTTAATGCGAATGACAAACGTCACTGAAGTTCCTACCAATTATATTCATGGTAAGATGAAGACACATTGAACCAATTAAAAGAGTTAAAATGTCTTGTATCAACAGCATTTGGATTTGTATGAAAAAGAATACATTTTTGAAAGGTTAGACACAAAAGTCCAAAACAACCCAGTACCCAAAGTGTTAAAGATGCTATATAACACTGTGGAAGACCCGTTAAAAAAAAGTCAAACTTTGCTATCTGACGTATCTGACAGTCTTTGAATGGACAAATAAACACCCTAGAATACAAAAGTTTGGACAGTTATGCTGTTACTAGTACAATAGGTGCAGATACAAATTGGCACATTAATTATTCTCGGCCAATAGGAAATTCTGCAACACAGCAGTCTATTAGGGAAAGCTGGAATGGTCTCTCAATGATTTTCAGTTTTTTAAAGCACTTAATGATCGTTTTAAACTGCAGTTTTTTCAGGGCTACATTTTTAGACTGTATCAGAGACACTAGTAGCATGGGGAATCATATAGCTCAGATTTTTTAAAACTGGAAACATTGTTATACAATGCCTTTATAGTTGATCATAACTTGTGTATCTGAATATCAATATTTCAGACGTAATTCCCATTGGTGTTCCTAAACCTTTTAATTCAAAAAAATATACAGAAAAATAATATATCATGAAAAACTGCCTAATCACAGCTTATATAACAAACAGAAAACTGTGAATATGTAAGCAGAAATACAACTTGGGAGTTTACACATGTTAAAGGGCAGTGACATGATTGGGAGAAATAAAAAAATGCCTTTCGAACTAAACTGGTTGAAAAATATACAATGGATACACCAGCTGGAGTGTATCTCCTGGCTGGAAGGATTTATCTTGACTTTGTTTACTTAAGCCAAATCAAGCATGAACAACACTAGCATTCTGTTTCTCTTGGGGCCTGATAGAATTAGATGCCATAGAGAGCTACACAATAGATTTGGGCATACTGGTGGAATTACTTTACAATGAGTCAACTTTTGACTCAAACTTTCGCAGTAGAATCCTGGCACAGTTTACTTGATTCTAGAATAGTTTCACCCTAGATTGAGGACCACCCCCAATCATGTCATTTACCTTTACATTTAATGTATTATATGTAGAAATGCTTTGTCAGCTAAAGCCAACAAATTCTCTCTCAGCAGAAGACATTGACTCACTTGATTGCGCAACCTCTGTATCTCGTCGTCCCTCTCTTTGAGTCTTCCTTGAAGCCCCAGCTTCTGCTTGTGGGCCTCTTCCTCGGCGTACCGGAGTTCCTCTGACTTCCTGCTCAGGTCGGACTCAGTCTCTCTCAGCTGCTGCTTGCCCTGGGCTAGTTGGTCCTCTAGGTCCCTCAGCTGGTCCTGCATGGACTCTGATTCCATCTGCTGCATGGCTTCCAGCTCCTGGAACAGGAATGCACAGGAAAGTCAAAGACACAAACACACAGTGGATAAGATCAGCTACATAAGTGGCGCAAATCACCTCACCAGTACTTAACGCACAGTAAATTCAATGAAGATCATTTCTCTTGAATTCTACATTAGATGTAATGCTACCCAGCAAATACAGCACTGATATCTAACCTGTTGCACACTAAGTACAAGTTAACTCATGTTGGTCTATGGAAAATGTGTGTTACAGTGAAATCAAATTGTCCCCCAATGGATCAAGTATAAATTGTGAAATCTTTACATTAATCTGAGAATGATTTACTATCTCTGAAGGGTCATTTTACATTACATTACCAGACCCGGCTTACATTTAAACATAATCATCTCAGAATGTTAATGAAAAGTGGTGTATTTAGTGATTGAGATCCCAGGACAGGATATGTCAAGTGTAATGTCAATGACCAGGGACAGCAATTATTATTACATTGCTATTCTAAGTTATATCTTCCCCCATCAATACAAGCTGCACCATAGATAGACTTTTATTCCACTCTATCACATAATTTGATGGCTGTGTAGAAGACTAGTATCGGGGTAAAGTTTTATTATCCAGTATTTATTTCCATTTCTAAATGTTCAATTTATGTGAGGCATTAAGTATTTGGCCTGGCAACATACTTTCTGTATGCAACCAACATTCTAAAGACCACTATACTTTTTCTTTCTTTCACTCTGCCATATTATTTGCATGTGTATAACTGTACTTCATTCTTACTATTTAGATGTGAGAAATATTAAAGTACTGCAATTCACTGATCTCTATTACAGCTTTTGACTTCTTGCATACAGGTTTCTGCAAATCAATGATTTTGGACAAACACATTGAAATTGTTCACTGTGTCACTTACTTATTAGTCCAAATTTACAACAGAAAATGGTCCAGAAAAAATGAGTGAACATTGTCAACAGGTCTTTTACCAGTGACTTATTACTAACTTACCTGTAAATCGATTCTGAGTTGTTCCAGTTTCATATTCGTTTGTTGTAGTTCTTCTCTCAGCATATCCCTCTCATTCTTTATCTCTTCTAGTTCATACGAGATTGCTGAAGATCCCTCAATACCCTCTGATCCTTCCTTCAAACTGCTTATCAGCTTGTCTTTAGACTGTGATAGGTACAAGAAAATAATTACAAAGAAATTAGGAACAACACACACCGTGTAACCTATGAACTGTAAGCATTTCATTTTAGCATCATAGAACATACTTGACCCAAGTTTCATATAAAACTGATGAGCGTTTTTTTTTAAGTTATCAAAGTAAAAAGATTGAAGGTCTATCTCTCAAATGCAATTAAGGAATACATTGTGTGTATGTGTGTCCATGTGTTAGTGTGAGTGTCAGTATATATGTTTGTGTGCATGCATGTGTGCACGGGTGACTGTGTGAGGAACATGTGTGTACACACACATGTGCTCAACAATGCAAAGTGTGTACATATTGTTATCATAATTCTCCCTATCGCACATAATTTTCCGAATTTGAACGCAAGTGGCGCTCTACTTTTTTTACCCTTAATTCTTGGGAAATAATCTTACAGTTTAATCAAGTGTGATACATATCGAACGCTAAAGTACTCATGGATCGTGTCAAAATCTCTCTTATAATCTTGCGAGTAATATTTCTTTTTCAAGTCCTTCGTCCATATAACAACCCTTCCTTTTAGGTCATGAATGGAGCCATCGGCCATCCTCACACACTGGCGATCGTGTTCAGACTCGGCGTGCGCGTGGTTGCATTCCTCTCTCACAGGGTAAACATTCGCGACTTTCCAGGCAAGAGTTTCAAGTTCATTCCTTCATTTACTGGTTGAAAGAACATTTCTGTCACTAAGAAAGTCCTTTGATAGTGACACAGACGTTCTCCAAAATTGTTCATCTGGTCAATCCATGTTTGCTCGGGTATGAAGTATTAATAGTACGAATTTGATGAGGTTTGAAATGAATGTTATGTGCGTTTGACTGTACGATTTTTCTCGGAACCGAAGTATACATCCCAAGAGCGATCGATCAGATATCCGTATCGCGAGGTGATATCGCTTGATATTGGCCATATGCGATAGGGAGAATTAGACAAACATATGACATCATTGAAAAATTGCCAGTGCTGTTTCTTTCTGAGCAAATCTTTGCATTTGTTTTTTATTATCAATGTAATAATGTCTGACATGGAATGTTATATGTATATCTGTATGTAATAGTTTTCTAAGTATTTAAATATTGTAGACGATTGTAATGATTATCAACCAATGATGAATAAATCAAATTTAAAATTGAAATGATTGGGGTCCTATTTTGAAATAGCTGTTCACTTTCCCTTTGAACTTTTCTTTTAAAGTGGGAGGGGTGGCTTAAAAGTGCAAAATTAAGTAATTTACATATCTGTGATATGCATATGCACTAACCTGGAGTATTCTTGCTGCTTTCATCTTGTACTCTGCTAGTTCCTGCTTGGCACTATCTGCATCATTCTTTGCACTCCTCAGTTGCTGTGACATGTCATTCAAATGAGCTAACACAGAGAAAAAAAGGAAGGTTTAGTACTATTAAATAGAGTAACATCATAAATCCAGCTGTATAATACTATCATCAAACTACTTCAGTAGAAAGTGTATGATTTTATGTAATTTGTTGCACTTCTATGTATTTAACCCACTGCTTATGATGATATATCTGTGGATGGCTACTGGCTACTCAGAAATGGAGCATGAAATATTTCAAACTGCTTGAAAGAAATGATAGAAATGAAATACAAATCACTCTCTTTTAGTTGTATGCTTGATTTTGATCTTGACAAGTACCTGCATGTCAAGCAAGCATACCTTTTTCATCACTGAGTTTCTTCTGAGCTGCTGATAACGATTCTGCCATTGTCCTCTGCTCCAGCTCCATCTTTGTTTGTCGCTCCATGTATTCAGTCTGAAACAGAAAAAAGTAATTGCAGTTATGAGTAATGTTTTGCCCATGTATCTAGTAACCATTTCAACATTTATCATTGGCTGATACTCTGCTGCACAGTGCACACACCTCTGATCTGTATCCATTGAAATGTGTGATATATTACAAAACACTCTTAATATAATATCATTCAAATGTTTTTAAAACTGCATGCCTACTTCAGCATTATCAACTAGTAGAAACATAATGTTCTACACGGGGAATGCATCTTAAAAGTGTCAATGTGTAAATGGGGATATATGTTCACTCTGCACATTATTGCCTCGGTCTCTGATACTAGGTGTTACTGAAGTTATCTAGGTTAGAAGCCTAGTTAAACTATACTGCCCGACTTTGCAATATGGAAGCAAGTAATTACAAATCACTTAATTTGAGTTATTAATGTTTTTCAAAACATCCTAGGCATGCTGTGCCTCCTGGCAAAATTTGGAGAAGAAATAATCATTCTACAAAAAGACATAGTCAAAATTCTTTGTGATTGCATTGATGCCATGATACACTCAAATTGTTCATTTATGAAAAATGACACTTTTGTTACTTTTCCTTTTGCCAAAGTATGACAGTATAAACAATGCAATCAATCTGATTGTTACCTACAGTCAATAAAGAAAATAACATTGCTGAATACATAAAAGAGTTGTATTGTACTTACTTGCACAGCACGGAATGAGTCTTGTTCCCTCTTCAGTACTTTTTCTGACTCTGTCAGTCTGTCCTTGATGGAATCAAGAGCATGACTGTGCATCCCACTGGAATCACTGTGATCTTGAAGTATCCTACACATACAGATAAAGTTCTCACCACATAAGCCTGCCATGTATGATGTGCAACAAGTATGCAATAGTCTACAACTTGAAAGTGAGACAAATCTTCAGTCAGTTATCAGTGTGTTGTATGAAATTCAGGTTTTTTGAGATGGAAAATGCCATCGCAGACCCTAACTGTAGAGATATTCAAAATTTGTCAAGCCACATTAGGGTGACCATCTGAGGCCATCAGACTTGTAGGAATTTTCTATGAACCTCCTAATATTCAACCCACAACAGTCCTAGTCCATCATCATCATCATCATCATTAGTCCAAAGATGGAAAGGATGACACACAAACACTTTTGCCCAAAGTATTCTATTTAGCTAAGATATATCTGTTTCATCCAGAATGATATCTTGTGCGAGAGAGTCTGGTAAAGATATTGTACTTGTACTTTTTGTGAAAGACCCTCTTTTCATCTTCCTAAAGATCAATTTTGAAATTGATTTATCCAAGTATGATCGTATGCTAAGTGAACATTGCACGTCTGTTGCAAGAATATTATGCCACTTGACTTT
>JZLH01S0616621.1:61379-76661 GCA_001188425.1 Eucidaris tribuloides
CATGACAATAATCATACATAGGGATTGTGCCAGCATGATTGTATAGACGTATTGTTATGTTTCTGTTGACTTTTTACGCCCATTTCATATGCTGCACAAATCGTATCAACGACACACATGTATTGGGACAGTCGAATTGGTAATGCGTAAGTGATTAAAACCTAGCACGTGTACTCTTAATTAGAGACAGGTGTTCAATTTTCACATAGTCAGAGTAGACATGTTCCATAAAACAGTGTTCAAATATTTCCAAACTGATATTATTTTGAAATCAGATAGCATTTTTATCTCCTGTACATCTCCTTAGGCCCTACTCAATATAACGATCATTTTTTTTAAATCAAAATATAGCTCATGTTAAAGTATTCATCTATACATTTTACCCAAATCTGTAGCGACATTTTATATACGCATTGAACAAAGCAGCTATCCTGGGATCAACAGACCTAAAAAACTTACAACGTGACATCAGAATACAGTCATTAAACTCTTTCAACACTTTCTGAAAAGGGAATATAATGGGTTTTTTTATTTTCACAAGTCTACATGCGCAAATGACAAGAAAGACATAAAAGAGAGAAATTTAAATTGTCTTGAACGTGAATACAGGCAGGAGATTATTAAGAAATAGTGGAGTAGTATAGTGAAGAATGCTTCACGTTTAGACATTAGGTTTAAGGAACACATCTAGCGGAGTCATCTTTCTGAAAATGTAGATAGACATATGGTCGATTTAAGATAAATTTTGAAAGTAGGCAAGATGATGAATTGGCGATGTGCGTGTACACAAGAAGGGAAAACATAACTATATACAATGGTATCAGCAGCAGAAGCAGCAGTAGTAATAGTGATGATGATGGCAGTAATGATAATTCAGATTGTGCGGATTTTCTGTGGTGTCCTGTTATTTTCACCAAAGTGATATGTAAAAAAAAAGTAATGGAACCATGAGTGTAATCATTACATTATTGGCATGATTGGTTAATTGATAGAATTTTACGAGGAACATAAATGACGAGGGAAAGTTTTGTTTTCTTAGTGAGGTTGTTTTCTCTGACAATTTTATGGAACGTGAACAATTTGATATGTTTTCGAATGCAATTAGATCAAGACCAGTGATTTCCATCATTCAAGTTAATTCTGCTTAATCACGCTTGATATACAATCCAGATTTTTGAGACTTGAGCTTTTCAGATCTTGCGACTACTCTTCTTGTTGTTTATCAGTTTGTTTCTTATGACCCAGGTTTGGATTTATTTATTTTTTGATACTTTATAAAGTAATTATTCCACAAAAACTTCCAAAGGACCATGTATAGAAAAGTCCGCTGTATAAGAATTGTTTCAAAATATGAATTTCCATGCATGTAACATCGCTTTGAAAGTTTTTATTGAGAGATGATGTTTCATGAAATAGTGTAATTTCCCCATATCTCAAATCTACTGCCCTTCATGAGGCACGATAATGAATTAAAGTAACTAAACGTATCCAATCCCCATTTTTTTTAACGTAATCAGTCCAATCCATTAAGAAGAAGCATAGTATGTATAATGTGTAAGCAATTTATGCTTACAAGAAATGCAGTGAAATATATTGTTTTATATTATTTGCAAATATTTACAGACAACACCGTTTTGTACCTACAGGGTCTACACTGTATAAAACACACTATATAATAATAATTAATAATAATAATAATAAAACGTTCGAGACATTTCAGATATCACGTAACCAAATAAATGCTGCACTGAGAAAATAATCTGTCAAATTTTCTCTGGTAATTTATTTTCCGTGTGAAATTGTATTATTTCACCATGAATGTGGTGATTCCACTCTAATTTCAAAATGTAATTCTGGGGCCTGTTGCATAAAAAATGAACCAGACAAATTTCTATAGTTAGATATGGATACTCCTGAAAGTATGATTTTACCACATTCACCACAGGAAAAAAAATCTGAAAAATAAATAATAAATAACCGAGGTTTTTCTATGGATAAAGTTTTATGCAATAGTCCCCTGGTAAAAGGTACAGGCACCGGAATGAATTTAATACAATCAGTGTCGTAAATTGTACATGACATTTTGAAACAGTCATGGACAATTTACCAGACTGATTGTAGTCGTTTTCTGAGCGTAGATATATATTTCATCATTTTGTACCTTATGTGCCTTGTTGAATAAACCCTGTACATGTACAAGCAATTAACAGTTGTTTGTTTGTTTTAATGGTTAGAAAATTAACTTTCCCAAAAAATTATATCATGTTATCCCTATTCAAATCTTGGATGTATTTGGGTAAACAATACCTCGTCTTATGTTGTAATTCGATAGGCATTGTTTATACATGTATTAGTATCTTAAACAATTTCCAATGCGAAATGTAGCTTCAACCTTTTGAAATTAGGCGAAGAAAATCATGTGATTTCACTATTACATATAAAACACGCAATAAATTTGTTTTTAACAAACACAATTAAAAATAAAATCATTTTTAGCACTTACTGGAAAGAAAAGTTGACTAAAGAGAAAAATCACTTCACCAAGATTTTACAGGCCCAGAAAGAATGCAACACCTGCGATCGTAAATATCGTCACCATCATTGACATAATATCACTGGGTTTTTTATGATTAGAACATTCTTTTCCCCCCAAAATGAATACCGTTTTGTTTTCAGTATTGTCTTTTGAAATCAGGGGCATTTTTCTGAGGCCATGTCGTTCCCAAATCCGATCCACGGATTAACACATTATTCTCGCGTCAGATAGGTGTACCATAGCAGACAAATTTCAATGACAATGAAAGGGCAGCGATATGCCTATTGTCTGCCAGCATAATCTCTATGGAACTCTGCATTGAGAAAATATCTTGGTGTTCAGTGGAGGCTGCATGTACAGAAGTCGCAAATTTGGGAATCAACATTGGCTCAGAAAAATGGCCCTAGGATCCAAACGCCTTATCAAAAATCAATGAACATAGTATCATTTTGTTGACAAAAAAATGTTCTAACTAATGACATAAACGTCAAGATCATATTGCCGATAATGTTGAAGAAATTAACAATGGAAGGTGTTGCATTCTCTCTAGCCACCCTGTGTAATTTGACATTTGAACTTTTCACCTTTAATGTGGGGTCATCAAGGGGGTCATGTGTAAAATATATCATGCAACTGAAAGTAGATATTAATTCTAATCTTTCATGTCATTTTTAGGAGATTTCATCGTGATCAGCACAAGATACATCAAATTATTTTGAGATTACTTCTAAATTTTTGATATTTCTGGCGAAGTGTCCCTTTAAGTTCAAAGGCCTGTAACTTTTGAGTGATACCACAATTTGACTATACAAGGTACTTAGCGTTGTTCTATAGGGTCTATTCTACCATCCTATCGGGTCAGAATTGAGATGTAGTGTGGGTTGCACGAAACTTTCATTTTCGGGTCCGTGCTCCCGTACTAAGAAGAATGACATGGTCGCAAGAGGAGAGACATTGATGTATGGATAATGCTCGAATATTTTTTATACTACCGTACAGAGGATGGATCAGCATAGATAAGTAGATGAGCTATTTCTTTCATGTGTTGCTATGGAAAATCAATAATAAAAATGTACCTTGCAAGCACAGGTGTTTGCTATGTCTGGTATCTGGTTGCTAAGAGTAACCTTTCGTTAGAATAGTATGCATACAATTTGCATTTATTATGAAACTTCTAGTGACCTAGGGGTCAGTTGAAGGGAATTGTGAGCGTGCGCAGTAGCACTTGTATGGCTGTTTCCGGAAGTTTTCTGCATCGGCGAACATAATTTGCATTTCAATGCAGTGGCAAATCTTGTTCACCGCACAAGAGGAAATTGGCCTTTGGTTCTAATCTCGTCGTATATATGTCTCTGGTTGAACGAAGTACATTTCTAGGCCGTTTTCGTATAATTTGCAACCAGCAGAGACTCCAACCATAAACACCTCTTGAGCGGGAGATTGTCCCGCCGAGCAAACAGGAGTGACTTAATGTGCGCGTAGCCCACATCACCATCGCAAAGCACGAAATTCCTTGCGGCCGGAGGCCATTTTTAGGGTTTTACAAGCTCTCTGGTGCTATCTTAGTATTTATAACAGATGGCAACACTAAATAAGGTCAAATCCACTGATTCAGATTCATTTCTTTTCAAAAAGGTGGTTGGGCAGGAGAAAAAAGGGAGAAACACAGCTAGGGCGGGAGAAATTAAAATTCAAGCAGGAGGGCAGGAGATTTTGTGAAAATGGACTTAAAGCGGGAGATCTGCCGCCGAAAACGGGAGAGTTGGAATCTAGGTGTGATAAATGTCGTGACAATTTCTGAATTAACTAAATTAAATTTAAAATTCTATCAGAAGTTAGATGCAGGTTGAACCCGTTTTAAATTCAATCGACCATAAAGGAAATAGGGAACTAGTACAGTTATTACTATTATAATATCTAAATCTTTACACTACATGTGTATATACTGGGGATTGCTGTTTGCTTATTTAATGCATAATGTATTGAAAAGGCATTGTATCAATCACCCAAATAATTTGTTGTTGTAGGATATTATGGGCATGGACACCATGCAATAATACCCTTTGTAATTACATTTCCATTTTATATTTAGGATGGTGGGCTCACCTTCAGCCAGATAATGTTGTTACTGAATATGGTGAGGATGACTGTGTATTGTATGACGCATCATCGAGTCAACTGAGGGATGAACCATGTTATGGAAGTGGGGTAATCGAATATCCGCTCTGCGAAGGTAATTACAGCCCATGTTGTAGCTTCGGTCGATCGGACAAATCTTTATAATATTTCACAAAATATGATATTGTCATGCTAGATATTCAGAAAACAACATCAAACTCAATAAAGTTGCTTATACATGTAATGATGATGATGATGATGATGATGATGATGATGATGATGATGATGATGATGATTATATGCTTTTTATTATCAAGAAGCAGAAAAGTTTGTGACCCCCGACTATCTTTTATTTTAATTTTTTAATCGAAATGTCAATGCATGTGACTTTTAGGGCATCGATCGAATGATTTAGCTCTATCTAAAAACACATAATAGGAGAAAAAAAATTTCCCAGTAGTATATACCAGGGATGTAGTCGAGGCCGGATTTTGTCGGCCTTGGTCTTGGCCTCGGACCGAGTCACGTGTACCAAGTCTATGGGAACAATATTTTTCCAGCGGCCTCGTGACTAGGAACGGCAGGCCTCGATTACATCCCTGGTATATACTGCATTTACTGCCGGAGCACATAACTGGAAGTCTTTGGTTCTATTGGGAAAATAAATCACTACACACTGTCACAAACTGTTATTCCATGTCGGAAGTGTGTCTTAAACCTAACAGTTAAACATTTTCCGATAATCCTAATACCAAGTTATCATCTGTTACGCGTTGGAGGTGACAGACGCAAGACCAATACTCATTAGGCCTACTTTGAAAGTTGAATATTCCATTTGCAGTTCTAATATCAGACGCTGTATGAAGAAATCAGTACATTAACAATAGTGAGTATTGACTGGAACGTTTCTATAAAGGCAAACAATGAAACAGACATCATAAGAATAAAATTTGAAAAAATATCGTCTTCTGAATTAAAGGTATTAAATGAAGGGTAAACAATATAAACATTGATTCAATAGTTCTACAAGAATTGAAACGTTGTGTTATAAGCACATCATCCTCTCAATCATATTACAACGTAACTCTACAGACTTTTGCATATTATTTCGAATGTTGGAACGAAAAGTTTGAATGAAGATTCTCCCAATTGACTGGTTTACTAACATTCAATCAGATTGTATGCATATATTTGCATATATTTGAAACAAAAGTTGCCCTAACACCCTGAGTGAAAGCTTGCACGAGAATTGCATGAGGCTTATCAAACATAGCAACAACTGTTCTGGATGCAATTTGTGAATGCAAGTATTAAAATTTTATGAGTGTATTTTTTCACAATATCAAAAATAGTTAGAGAATCTTTGATCCTAGACTTCCTTGTTATCAATTCATTCCAATTCTTTTGATGTTTATGAATAAAATCCATTGGTACGTTTTCCATATTTGTGTCTGGAACTCTTTGAAATAAGCCGTTTTCATAATTTTATCGATGCTTCATTCCCGGGAACAAATAGACAAGGTATAGACTGTAGGGCATTGACCAAATAATGCTCTAAAAAGTTCCGTAGTCTCCAGATTGGTATTGGAAAATAAAATCACATATTGATTACAATGAGAAAACACATTTGTTCTCCAATTTTATTTGCGCGTTGATGAGATAATCGACTAATTAGTAAGGCAAGTTCCACAGTTCCATTCGTAGAAGAAGGTATCACCGTCAATAGCGATTTTACAGACACAAACATTACTCAATAGATCGGTTTTACGGCTATGTTATTAATATTAAAGGCCTGTCAATTTGCAATAGATGTACATCGGAATGTACTCGGGTGAAGGTATTCTTTTGAATGAATTCAACAAAAGCCATTCACGCAGTCCTCCAATACTTTATAGAAAGATTGCTTTCAAATGCCTTACCAAACATGCCAAAGTTCCTATTCAGTTTCCAAACATCTCCGGATTCACAGAAGCATTGTGACTATAGGTTGTCAAGCAATCTCTAGTTTGCGGAGTTTGACGGAGTGACAGTCCAGTCACGTAATTTATTTTTGGACACGGTGAAAGTCCCCCGTGAAAGTCCTCCGGTAGTTTGCACATTGTAAATAACCATCATATTTAATTAGATTTCTCGAAAACGTGCAAATTGTTTTCGGAGAAGAAACGTGAAATAGCACTTTAAAAATATTTGGATAATCATCGCCAGGAATTTGTAAAATACCAATGATGGGACTACGAAAAGCCACGATATGAAGCTTTGCCCAATACAGTCCACTCTTCCATTAACCTGCCCCTTTAGGGCAAGTCCAGTACTTCGTATGTGAATTAATGAGTAGTGCCACAGACACTAATTATTAATAACATAGCGTAAAAACCGATCTTGCGAGTAATGTCCGTGTCTGTGAAATCGGTATTGACGGTGATTCCTTCTTCTACGAATGGGACTAGGGAACTTGCCTTACTAATTAGTCGATTATCTCATCAACGCGCAAATAAAAATTGGAGAACAAATGTGTTTTTCTCCTGAACAAGTCATCTTAATCAATTTGTAATTTTATTTGTCATACCAATCTAAAGATTACAGAACATTTTTTTTCTAGAGCCGTTATTTGGTCAGTGCCCTACCGTCTGTTTACTTCAATTGCTGGAAACCAGTTTGTATGTTATTTGTTGCTATGTCGGACAAGCCTCGGACAAGCTTTCAGAGAACAACCTTTGTTTAAAAGGCATGCATGAAATTTCAATATGATACGAAAACGGCCTATTTCACATGGATTGGCATGAATAGACATGTTTGTGATTTAAATGTATGGATGTTTCTTTCCGCAGGATAGTAAAGGTGTATTCCATTAACCTGCTATAAATGAATGAACTACAATACTTGTATTCCATTCAGCATGCATTTATACTTCTCGCTATGTCTGGCAAGCCTCAGACAAGCTTTCATGTTGTCAAGAACAACCTTTGTTTTAAAAAGTATGCATAAAATTTGAATATATTCGTAAACCGGAATATCAGGGAGAAGACACATGCCCTTCAGCTCTCACGCTTTCATTCAGAGGCGGCTCCCCCCCCCCCCCCCAAGAGTTTTATCCTTCCTAAGATATTACCCTGGCGCCACCCCCTGCTTCAAGTCTGCCCCTGTGCGGGTAATGTTGATAGTGTAAACATATATGACAGATCATATTAACCATTTAGGGACGACGGGCTTGTACAGAAGCCCAGTACATGTACATCTCCCACCCAGAAACGATTTTCTTCATTTTTTCAGGTCATAATATATACTTCATGGGACACAACCATTCACCTTAGTTTGAGTAATAAGGCTAGCATATTTTCAGGGGTTCTGTGGCAGCCACTCATCTCTGAAAATGCCATTTACTGGGCTTCTGTACAAACCCGTCGTCCCCAAGGGGTCAACAGTCACAAATAAATAGGACAGCTCAGATTGTTTCTGTTTATTTTTTGTTTGTCCTTGTTACTTGTTTGAAATTACGTGGAGACGATGAATGAACTATTTAGGAAGGGCACCTTAACTCATTTTTAGTTTCTATTCCCAGGAAAGGAGTGTTATCTGTAAAAAAAAAAATGTTTGGTTTGTTTGCTTGCTTGTTTGAAGTCGCATGTGTGCCTATACAAGTGTTAAAAAATGGCATGTTCGAACCTGGCATGCAGATGACCATGATGGTATTGAGTGGGCTCAGATGAATATCGGACTACTGCACATGTTGTACATGTAGGGCGACGATTACTTATAAATTAATTTATTCATTTAATTACCAATTAATTAATTTATTCATTTATTCACTGATTTATCTATTTAATATACACACAGCAAAAAAAGTAACTACCCCCCTTTTCAAACTACCATAGCTTTTTAACAAAATATGTTTTCGGAAAATAATTTGGCAGGAGTATTTCTACACTCATTGACTAACCTATGTGTGAAAATGTGATTGATCCGTCAAGCCGCGCATGAGTGAGCATGCATTAAAGGCAAAAACGCCACTTTTCAAAAGTCACCGGAGTCATCTCTTATGCCAAAATAAAGGTAAACAATGGTATTTTTTGCTTTATTTAAAGAGTGTGCTCACTCAACCATGACGTGGTTACAACCTATTATGTTCATACAACATGTTAACATACACTTTGCTGAAAAAAATAAAGGATTTCATTCTTTTCAATAAACTTAATGGATTTTACAGTTTCAAAATTGAGGAAGGATGGCAATTTTTAAATTGAGCTCACTGAAGCGCGAAAAAATGCGAAAGGTGCCAAAAGAGATGTAAAGGGGTCAAACGATAGATGGATAACATAAATAGCGCTAAATCATTCACATGAAATAGAATTTGTTAAAATCCTGTATCACAAATCCCCCAAAATGACCCTTGTGACTTTTGAAAAGTGATTTTTGCCTTTAATATATGCTCACTCATGCATGCATTGACGGATCAATCACATTTTCCCACAGAAGTTGATCAATTAGTACAGAAACACCCCTGCCAAATCACTTTGCTCATAACTGTTTCTTTAAAAAGTTATAGTATTTTGAAACAGGGGGTAGTTACTTTTTTGTTGTGTTTATATGAGTGTGCAACAATTTTGCTTTCCAATGTAGTTCCTGCCACAATCGAACCAATCGAACGAAGCAAATCCAGTTTGTATTCGCTGGTGAGAGACGCCGACGGGACCCCTATGAAAGATCACTGTCTAAAGGACCATGCGGTGAGGAGCATCCAAACGAGGAGTAAGATACAGTGTGCGGCAGAATGTTTGAATCTCGAGGACTGTAAATCATTCAACTACGAAGGTGGAACCTGTCAACTGAATAACAGCACCAAGGATGATGTGAACATGGGAGAATTTGGACATCGACAGGGATGTAACTATTTTGAACCAGTGAAGTGATGTTACAATGCACAAAACAAACGGATTTTGCTGTGATGATGTTTTTCGAGCTGTAAATAGTGTACATGTAGTTCTTACCATGAGTGGCATTGATGAATTTTACCCTTTTTTATCCTACAGCATGTCAGGAAGGTAACTATTTTGAACAATGCAGTGAACTGAAGTAACAATGCACGAAACGAACGGGTCTTGCTGTTGAATGTTGATACTTTTCAGCTGTTTTTTTTTAATGTGTAATATAAAAACAGTCCCAAGTTTCGGCGTGAATATTGAAAAAAGGGCTGAGCGATTGCCTTTATGTATTCATTTACTTTTAATTATTTACTAATCTGTATTTTCAGCGATTTTTTTTCCAACAAATATCCATTGATTAATTCATAATTTATCCAAATTTATTAAATTTATATTTTTTTTCTGTCTGTTTGTCTGTCTGTCTATATTTCATTTCTGTCTTCTTTCGTTTCTTCTTTCCCCTTCTCATTTGTTTATTCACTCATACAATTATTGAATTAATAGTTTGAATAAACATATTGAAGATTTCAAAAAGATTGGCCTTTTAATGAAATGTCATACAGTTGACAGAATTCATCAACATGTGTGTTTTTTTTCCAAATGTAGAGCGTCGTTGTAAATGTATAATTTATATCTACCTAAAATATAGGTCGAAATGTCATGGACTTTTATCAACTAAAATGCTACGATATTGATATGTGTACTTGTGTATGAGAGATAACGTAACCCAAGCTGATTTTATGTCCATCTGAGCAAATATGTGATAATACATGTACAAGAAACTTAATCTTTCATGAGGGCTTAGTTAATATGCGTTGCAATAATAACAATAGTTTTGACAATGTCCATGAATTATGTCGCCAAAATATGATTATACATTTCTGCCCCCTTTAAAAGTTATCATAATATCCCCTATACAGTGCGTCCCAGAAAAAAAAACATAACCCTAAAAAGCCTTTGTTTAGGGTTCTGTTTTCCTGGGACGCACTGTATAACTAAAATAAGTGTGCCGTAATTTTCTTTTAAAGAATAATATGTATTATGTGTGGTCCAGGTCACTTTATATGCATGGATAATATCTAATGCAGATCTTAAGAAATTAAGAAATCCTTTGAAATATGGATGCATAGAAAAAAATACAGATCTCATGTATACAGAAATTATGGAATGAGGAAGTCATGAATACGATTTAAGCAATCCATTAATCCGACAATCAAAACAGACAAATTGTTTATATACTCTGTAAATACGCGTGGTGAGAAGAGAAAACATAATATTGGGTACAACTCGAGGAACAAATCAATGGAAAGAGAAGTAGGGATGTTCAAGAGTATATAGTGAGATAGTGAGTGGATAACATCATAAAATGGAGAAAATGGAGTGAAAACATGTTATATGAAAGCAGTGAGATTGGCACAAGACAGAATGGGACGAAGATTATGGCAGCCAACTTCTGCAATAAAGACGGCATTTGATGATGATTAATCATGTTTAATTAAGGATAACAAAACAACTGTTCGCCAACATCCCAACTATTACTGTATGTTATATCCTCAGTAGTGATTTGTTATAGGTGATGAATTTTGAATAAATATTCACATTTCATCTGATTCAGCTCGTTTCAATAGCTCATTTATTATTTAAATATAATGAATTTATAATTCATAAGTAAAACAGGACACTGATCAATGTTTTCTAACCCGCTAGTGAAATTGCTAAATTATACATTATAGGATAGCCCGATTTCATTGTGAACAATAATTGTGTAAACAAACTCTACTCAGACGTTGAAATTTGTCTTAACTGCATATTAGACACTTACAAAAACTTTACAGTTTTTCATCCGCCCGTCTCTGGGCTATGCGGCCAAATCCATTTGCAATTTTTTTAAAGTAAACATGGAACAATAAGCCTAATCTCATTGAAAATTATCCATAATATGGATAATTTTCAATAACCCTAAATTTATGCTTGAGACGCGCACAGTCCTAATTGAGTCAAAAAATGCTCTTGTTGTCCTGTTTATTGTATGGTCGTCATTCAACTCATTCTGTGGTCGTACCAACTCAGACATCTTAAAGGTGGTCCATCAGTTCTTTTGAATAATTCATGAATGTAATAAACTGCTAAAAATCACACTCATTGAAAAATGTGTTTTCTTTATTCCAAGTCCATCCAGTAGCATGTGTCAGGGGCGTATCCAGCTTTTTGCTAAGGGGGGGGGGTGACTCAATGACGATGGAAGCTATTTACGAGCCGCGTAGTGGTGAGTGGATGGAGAGTATGAGAGGGGGTGCCCCCCTCTCGGTGATGTTTTCCTGACCTCTACTAACATAATTCCGATATCAATGTGCGAGCGAGTGAAGCGAGCGAGAAAATCTTTAGTATGTGAGGGTGCATAGTGATAAAAAACATCTTATAGCAGGGGGAAATGTTTCTAAAATGATTTTACACTTGGCAGCCAAAGGGGGGGGGGTTAAACCCTTAACCCCCGTAGATCCGCCACTGTGTGTGAACGGTTGATGGTTCACTGAGCCTTGTCTAAAGTGAAAGAGATATGTTTTACATACTAGTCACTTACCAGGTGACATTGAGGTATTCAATTCATTGACGTGCACTTCATTTGGCGAAAATTCTTCTGGAGCGCTTGGAGCTACGAAGTCATCTCAGTACAAGTCACGCACTACAAATGGCGGACCTACTCGGTAAGTGCATTTTATCCACAAAAAGTTTAATAGTATGTTATGCATTTCTGGTTCTGAATGTTTTTTGTTGATAAAAAGGCATGGTTTTTGTCTATATACATTTAATATGCCAGAGATCATGCAAAATATGTAGACATTATGTTCATGACAAGAATTTCGGAAAATGGCGTCACTCTGAGCAACCTGGCGTGGATGATGGTGCTTGTTTAAGCTGGGTGTTATTATTAGTCGAGATGCCTGCTTTCTCGTGGTCTATGTATAGTGGAGCAGATAAGTGGAAAAATCGTTCAAATTGTGATACAAGCAACAAAGTTGGCGCAAATGCTCCTCAGGGGGTACTATTTTGAAAAAGTACGTTATCCACCTGATTTTTCAAAATGGCGGCAATTTTCCAAGATGGCCGCCAAAATGGCTGCCGTTTACCTCATTTTGACTATATCTCAAGATTGGAGAACTATAGGAGTTTCATTTTGGTGTCTATATCCATGTTTTTATGGTCAAAGAATATGATTAAAACATCTTTAGCAGCATTCAGCAACCAATTCATACCTTATTTACATACATTTGCATAAAATTAGGCAAAATGGCTGCTGTTGACCTTTTTTGACTATATCTCGAGATTAGAGAACCATAGGGGTGTCATTTTGGTGTCTATACCCATGTTTTTATCAGGGTTGGGCGGGAAATATAAAAGGTGGGAAATAACGACGGTAATGACCGGTATGTACCGTCCGGGAAATAAAAGGCCGTCCGGTAAATATGGCAAAAAGCGAGAAATAAGATTAAAACATCAATTTTGGTAACTTTTTCTTAATTTTAATGAAAAGATATTGCTAGAGAATTGTCTACAAAGCTAATCTGATCTAAATATTCACTTATTTTTATTTAACTGTACCCCTACATTTAATATATTTTGATATTATAATATTCGCTCCATGAGTCCATGTTAATAACTTGGTATATCAATCAGGACCATGCAAGAAATTTTCAACAGCGGCTGGAATGCCCTCGCTTTCATAAGCAAGACGATGCGAGCTACATCTCCATTGTCATCGCGGTTTGTCCGGTATGGCAAGCTGAGACGCCAGATTATTTGGCTTCCGAAGTGAACGCACCGTTGTGAAAAATTGGCAAATTTGGGAAATTTGCATTGCTCCGAAAAAGTTCCTAGAATCAAACGCCTTCACTCAATATCATGATCTTGGTATCATTTTATTTTGAAACGGGTAGAAGGTTCTATTGACGAACGATATAAAAATTTAATGACTTTGCCGATAATGTGAAGAAAATTGGCAATCATACTCGTAGCATTCTTTCTGGGCCACCCTGTATAGTAGTGTTTGAATGGACAAATAAACACCCTAGAATACAAAAGTTTAGAAATTTATGCTGCCACTGGCAAAATATGAATTAATAAACAATACTCGTGGCGAGTAAAAAAAAATAGCCTAGATCTACACACAGTAGGTCTATGGGAGGAAATGGGTAGGTGAATCCGGTCAACTTACGATTTTCACTTTTTTAAAGCACTTAATATTATTTTGAAATACAATTTTGTCAGGGCTTTATTTTTAGACCTTATCAAAGACACTGGTAGCATAGGGAATCATGTAGCTCAGATTTTTTTTTAACTGTGGTAAATGTTAGCCAGTGGCTTTCAGGAAGGAATTGAATAGAACTGCCATTGCCAATTCATACTGAACTGATACCGCATTTAGATAATGAAAAAAAAATAGAAAATTGCAAGATGCTTGGTTTTAACTAGAAGAGTGCATTTATTGCCATCCATAAGAGACAATGATTAGTGCAATTCAATAATTCATTTATGTGATATTGATAGTAGTGATATAACAGTTCATTAATAGCATTATGGAACATAGTGTAGCTTTGTTTGTAAAGGAAGAGAGATGATGTACAAACCTACATGTACTGTATGTGAATTTCAACATCTTTTTAGTGATTTGTGTTTTTAATAAGGCCTTGTTGTTTCACAATAACATTGTTTTAGATTACGAACTATAGTGTAGGACCAGGACCCAAGTGTAATTTCAAACATTGCCATTTTGTAGAAGGTAATGATGTCACGGGTGATAAACAAAATGCACAATACCAGTCAACTGTAACATGTGGGTAGTCTACATGGTACAGTGTACATGTAGGTTTTCCTATAAATAAAATTATGACCTAAATAGAACTCGCAAATTACAAATTGTGAATTGACAATGGATAGATTTTGAACAGAAAGTGAACAGACGTAATTATGCCATGGCAGTGGCACCCTTGACCCTTGTCCAACATGCTCCACCAGAGTGTCAAACCAGGGGTTTGCCACTTTGGGGGAAACCCAATAGACCAAGGGTCTGATGGATATGTTTTCCATTAACGGTGAGGGTCTGATAGACTGACTATCAAAATGGGTCTGGTAGACCAACTTTCACAAAGGGTCCGACAGACCGATTACCGGAAAGGGTCTGACAGACAGAGGGTCCGACAGACCGATTATCAAAAAGGATCCGATCGGTCTATCAGAACCTTTTTGATAATTGGTCTATCAGACCCTCAGTCTGTCGGACCCTTTTTTTGAAAGTTGGTCTACTAGACCCTTTTTAAAAATTGGTCTATAAGACCCTCAGTCTATCGGAACCTTGATCTTATGTACCCTCAGTATTGAACCCCCAGTCTGTCGCACTGTGCCTGCCACTCTTGTCTACGTACGGGGCCTCATCTTACAAAATTAATGACTCCCTATGTCTGTATCCCCATGTCCATTCTCTTGTCCACATAACACCACCCTCTGCCCCTATACTCTGCTGGTGTTTAGATGCCCTTGATAATAACCAGTGTCCATTATCCAGACCCAGGTGAAGCTTTTCTCGAATTGGAATTTTTGAAAATGAACTCGTTCGTTAAATACCTCTAAATCTACAGTGTGAGTCAGAAAAAAGTTAACCGCTAAAAAATTGCGAATAATTTTCAAAATCAGATATGAACATACGCGTACGCA
>JZLH01S0616644.1:5208-16620 GCA_001188425.1 Eucidaris tribuloides
TTCTTCTCCTCCTCCTTCTCCTCCTTCGTTTTCATTTTTCTTTTGTTCATTGTTGTCTTCTTTGCTCTACCAGATGTATATATCATTTCACGTGAATTTATGTATTTTGTTCTTTCTACAGGATGTGTTTCTGATATGTTTCTCAGTGGTTAGCCCTGTATCATTTGAAAATGTCAGAGCAAAGGTAAGATTCTCATAGAATTTCAAAGATGTTGAGTGTAATGCACATTTTTACTCCAATGTGACTGTTCCAAGTATAAAGTTGGTTTGATGTACCAATTTAAGTAATTTAGGTTGCATATCCCTCAGATATAAGATACAAAGGTCACACATAATATAATTTCTCAATGTGATTATTGAACTTTACTTTTTACCTTCAACTGAAATGTATATTTAAATAAGGTTTGATAAAACCCATCTGCTTGGGCAAAAAGGTCATCTGTAACTAAGTAGTGTCTGGAGTTTGAAAAAAACATGCCTTTGAGTGAGCATGTAGTTTTGTATGAAATAACTACAGACTTGTGACCTATAAAAATTCTGAACATCTTATTTGAAACAAAAATCAGAGTATTGGCAATGAATATGTATGATATGGATTACTCGTTTACTGTTTAGAAGTTTTACATTAAAATTATGTTGTTGATTTGCACAAAAATATCACACCAAAGGGTTTATAAGGTGTTAAGGTTATCTGAATTATACCTCATCAGAAAGATTAGATTCTGATCTTTCTGATGAGGTATAATTCAGATAACATTCAGAACATAGCATTGTAAGAAAAGTATCAATGATCATTTGTCTGCAAAACAAAATATTAAGTGATTATGATCTGAATTGTAACAGCCATAATGATCTTTCAGAATTTCAGGTTCTCTTTTTTCAAAAATGTGATGTAAATGCAGTTAGGTATAGCATATGGAATGAATTATCAGAGTAAACAAATACAAATTTTAAAAAAGATGTTTAAATTTAGAGGTTTTAAATAAAATATACAATTCTGGAAACCATGGAGACATTCAAGTTAGTAAGTGAAAAACACCATATAGAAATGAACACATTTTCTCTACTTTTCATGAGTATTTTGGGGGTGAGTGCAAAATTAATCCTGTTAATGTTATACTACCTCCTCCCTTTTGACATTCAAAATAAATGTTTTCTTTACATTTGTGAATCAAGAACTCTGCTTGTAATAGTAGTATTGCCATGTATAAATACAACAGATGTGCTAATTATTTTCTTCATTATTTTCTTTGTTCTTGTCATTAGTGGGCACCAGAAGTCAAGCATCATTGTCCCAACACTCCCATCATCCTGGTAGGAACCAAGCTGGATTTACGTGATGACCCAGAGACGATAAACAAACTCAAAGACAGGAACCTGTATCCCGTTAGATACCAGCAGGTAATGACTCGTGTGTAGGCAATACGGTGTGGGTATGAGTGGGTGATGGATTGTTTTAAATTTTCATTTCATTTATTTATTTAAACACAGCCTACTCGCTTCAGTGTGCTGGCTGTTCTTCAGTGAGTCCTTACATCAAAGTTAAATTACACAAAGTGTGAATAAGATAAAACTACCACAAAGTGTAAATAAGATTAGTTAAAATAAAACACATGTATTTAAGTCAATAATCAAGATGTGGCATATAACTAAATCATTTTGCAAAAACAACATTATTTTTTAGATAAGATAAGAAAAGATACGTAACTTAAAACTACCATCATACCAAGCAGTTACACTTATTTGATCCCACAATAAATAGTGTGTTTGAGATTCTGAAAAATAATTAATATTACGTAAATAGTTGATGATACATCGATATTGATGATAATTAATGATCTATATTGATGATAAAACTCATATAGTGCATATATTGTCATAGAAAATATCGTCGCCGGGCTGGCGGAAGGGCATTAGCAAATGCTCTAAGCAGAAGGGCGTTAACAGTAAATTGCTTGTAACGTGACGACTATTGGCTTATTTCACATGAAATCAAAGTATTGTGAGGAGAAAATAAGGAATAAGCCTATGGGTTTCAAATTAGAGGCAATTTATTGTTAACGCCCTCCTGCTTAGAGCATTTGCTAACGCCCTTCTGCCAGCCGGGCGACGATATAAACACAACCAAAAAAATAATTATTTACCATTATTTTGGCATAAGGGATGACTCCTGTGACTTTTGAAAAGTGACAGTATTTCTGTGAGTTATTATTGGGGAAGGGTGATTGCCATATTTTGAAACTGCATAATAGTTTGTCATGATCATTTCCTTCACAAATATCCCAACATATCTAAGCTCCATCACACAGCAGCATTGGGGGGAAGGGGGGGGGGTGCTGATAATTATGGTTTTGGTCTTCCCATTCGGTGTATGACAAGCTTGCCCAGGATCCAGGCTGGTTTTGCAAACAGTATCTTGTAGGATAACCTTCCACTCCAAAGTCATGACCTGTATACCTTGGACACTAGCTGATCTTAATGTTTTCATCTACTAAATTTGCAATTTATATCAATAAAATAATTTTCATTTTCAGCATCACTTGACAAGCCATTTAGAACTTGATTTGTAAGTTGACTGAGAGGAAATATGCATTAATATCATTCAGGACATATTACAGCTTAACATTTCCTGGGTCCTATGTGTAGTGGTGTGTCAAACATCCAGTTTAATTAGATTATTTTCACTATTGTCATTTTCTTCCATTCCAGGGAATCCAAATGCACAAGGAGATCAACGCAGTCAAGTATTTAGAGTGCTCAGCGCTGACACAAAAGGGGCTCAAGATGGTGTTTGAAGAGGCGATCCGAGTGTTCCTCTACCCTCCTAAACCACCCAAGAAACATAAACACCACTGTGTGCTTCTATGAGGCTCTTCTTGTAGGTCGTTAGTCGTTACTATACTCCAAAGTATCTTTATAATTCAATGATTGGTGCGTCTAGCTCGCAGCTACGTTTGTAGGGAAGTACTATAAAAGCATGACGAGTTTGCGAGCATTTCACGTGTACGACTCTCGGTGTCTTTTTTATGAAAGTATTATTGCTGCGACCAATCAGTTACGATCCATCTTATAAGCTGTGGCATACCCAAGTGGTCTACCTGTATTCTTCATGGGAAAATAGCAGAATGCCAAGTTTTGAGATGGATCCTAATTTTGTTCAGGGGAATTTGTTAATCTAATCAACGAAAGTACACTCCAGAGAAGTTGTATTGTATGGTAATACTCGATTGACCAATGTATGGTTAAAGATAGCGATAGTAACGACTCAATTGGTTGAATCGTCATAGCATGTAGGGACTTTAGCTGAAAGCAGTTTGGAAGAAAATTGTGACAAAGGGAAATGTACTTTTACATTATTGAATGAGTTACTCCCTGAATTTCTCTATTCTTGGAGCAGGGATGTGTGAAGTTAGACCAGTAGCACAGTACTCTAGATTTAAAACTTGAAATCAGTTGAAGAGGAATGTCTGTATCTTAAACAATGTATGATATTATCATGTACAGGAGTCTGTTGTATTGGATATATTATGAATATATACATTATTTCATCTCCCTCAAAAAAGGGGAAAATTTAGAATTGTGTTGAAATTGATCTGTGACTTGGCACATTACTTTGCTGTGGGATTTCTGCCAGAGAGCTGCAAAAAGCCAAGCCCCTTGATTTTTGAAGGAGGGGTCACAGCCCCTCTCCTCCCCCCCCCCCTCAATTCTGCTCCACCTTTTTTTGTTACCACCGTTACCATTGTTTGGCTTTTGTTTTCCTGTGACTTTGCTTTGCACAATAAGTCATTCTGCTTTGGGACTAGAATAAGCCGATGGTTTTTAAGTTAGAGGCAATTTACTGTTAACACCCTTCCACCAGCCAGTTAAAGATTGATCTATCAATAATTAACATAGTCATTATTTCAAACTTGACCTTTTGTGAAGAACATGAAGCACTTCAAGTACAAACGTTAATAAATTGTTTGTTAGATTATAGTGGAAGGTGATTGATGTTAGCATATAGTGGTGGTGTCTGTCTTAATCCCAAATTTCATTTAGCCTTCTTTCAAGACAGGGCTGAAAAAGAAAGATCATTTTATGATGTGGACAACATTTATTGCTCATTTGAAATACCAGCATGAATTTAAGCAACAATTTTCATTGTGCCAGGCATTTAAACCGCCCCTTCCTGGACTCCCACTTAAGGTGGCAACAGAAATGTGCAATAGAAACTGCTATTTTAGGGTGTGGCTTCTTTATTTGCAATTACGTTGATACCATCTAGCAATGCAAGAAATATCTCCTGCTTCAGTGGGCATTATTTGATTAATCCCTTCCATACTGTTTACTCTAGATATGATTTTGTGACTGAATGGATGTCAAAAATGGTCAAATATGTAATGTTAAGAAAAGGCTATACATGCAATTCAATAATCCTTTAATAATTTGCAGTATTGACATTCACATAGCTTTAATTCAAGAAATATCACCAATGCTCATTGTCACTGGGAGTAACAAAATGTGGTGAAGGTTGAGCAATGCACATTAAAACTGGTATGAAATACCAATATTTTATACAATGTTATTTACACAATGAATACAATGTTATTTACACAATGAATAAACAATAACGAAAGCCACTCATGTAAGTGGTTTTGAAAGTGAATCAGAAATGACCCATGACAAGTATAAAATTGTTAATTAATTTATATTTCAAGCTTAAATGCATGTACATCGAAGTTGCTTAAAAATTGTATACGCAGAACATGAATTGTAGAATGTTGTACATAGTGTTTATGTAAATAACCCAAATCTCTGTATAGTAACATAAATAGTTCAAATGACAATGACTATTGAATAGAGGGTCATACAAATATGGAAAGCTGAATTTCGATATATGCTTGGTGAAATCTGATGAATATGTACTAGTTAGTAATGACAGAGTGTGTAGGAAGGGCATAAAATAATATGATAGTATAATTTTTTGGCTAATGTTTATTTTTGGGTTATTTTTGGGGTGGGGTGGTGGGTATATTAAAAATATTTTGTGTTACAAAACTGAAACATGAGGTAAGGGACCAGCAATAAATCTTAGATATAAAGGATGTAAATTTGAAATGCTTTAGCCCTTTGTTGTCTAAATATCCCAGTTTTCATAAGTTAACACACCAGCAGTCTAGTTTCTGAAAACATTACATAAAACATCAAATCCTCATCTACTTCACATTCTGAAAATAATCATAACTAATGTTTGAAATATCCGTCATGCAGTAGGAAAGAGTTTTTTACAATGAATGTTGAATATGTAGTGACTGAATCTCGCTGTTAAACAGATTACGATATATTGCTTTGACATTTTTGTTGAGATTTGAGGATACCATTCTCCATGTTCTTGTTTGTGAACAGGTGTCGTGCCATGTTCAAAGTAAATTTTCAGACACACGACAGTGTGTCTAAAAAAACTGTACAAGTAAAACGCACCCTCTTTAGCAATTAGATAATATTGTCATGACATGATTCTTATATCACTGTCAAGGGCACACTCTTATTTTTCAAGTGTCGTTTGTTCAGTTTAATTTGCTTGTTTTAATCTAAAGATATTTTTAGTTAACAACAAAAGGGTAAGATGGCAATTGAGCCCTCTTGTAAAATGGCAATTGTGATTTTACCCTTTCGTTGTGAACTAAACATATCTCCAGATTAAAACAAGCAAATTGAACAGAACAAACATTTGAAAGCTTAGAATATGCCCTTTATGTTGATGTAAGCATCAACAGTATTTTCACAAATGTTCAGTATTTTATAATTGCCAGAGGGGGGCTTTTGACTGAACATTTTTTTTTTTTTAGACACGCTGTATATGCCCATTCCATTTAATGCATACATGGTGATACTGAAGCATTGGTGTTTGACAATGCATATCTGGGATTTACACTCAAGATAACTCGGTTCAGCAGATGCTTTATATTTAAGGTCAAGGCCTGATAGCAGCTGGGCCCCCAAAGTTGGTGAGAACAACAACCCTGTAAAAGTCATCAAAACTTGCCACAATAGGCAGATGAGATCTCATTAGGAATTCATGACTATAAAACCATGGTGGCCAGCTATCATAAACTTCCGATCTTATTAGAAACTGATGATGGATATTGGAAGGCAACAGTACCTTGATAGGTGACGACAAGACACTGAATGTATTCATGTAATGTGTTGTATGTAGTTCTTAAGAGAGACATTCAAAGACCATCTGGATGATTGCTCCTATTTATGTATAGTTTGCACCACAGATATTAATATCTTGCATTCTGCACTTATATTACAGCTTCTTAGATTTCTCTTGTAAATTGTAATTTCACTGATTTAGCCTGTTTGTTTGCCATTGAGTTGAATGTATTTAACTTGTTTATTTTTTAATTTTGTTTATATTTGACTTTTCTTGCTGCCTGTATTATGAAATATGTTTAAAATCAGATGTACATGCATGTGCAAATATGTTGATGACAATGGTACAAAGAAACATATCAATGAAATCGTGGGGCTGAAGCAATCCTCTTCTGTATTCACTTGTATTTCTGTATTCTAGGTTAATGTGGAGTGCATTACTGTATGGTTTGGTATTATCTGAATAAGAAAACTGGATTTAAAGGGCAGTGACATGATTGGGAAAAATAAATAATGCCTCTCGAACCAAACTGGTTGAAAGATATACAAGGATAAACCAGCTAGAGTGTATCTCCTAGCTAAAAGGATTTATCTTGAATTTGTTTCCTTAAGCCAAATCAAGCATGATCATACTAGCATTTTGTTTCTCTCTGGGCCTGATAGAATTAGATGCCATAGAGAGGTACACAATAGATTTGGGCATACTGATGGAAGTTACTTTAGAATCAGTCAACCTTTGATTACAGAATTTTCACAGTAGAATACTTGCACAGTTTACTTGATTCTAGAATAGTTTCACCCCAAGTTGAGGACCACCCCCAATCATGTCATTTTCCTTTAACTTAAAGTTCACTTTCAAATAGGGCAAATAAAGAGAAAAATAGAGGTAACAATACAGGGCCAATTTAAACCCTTAAATATCAGTTCTAGGCATCAGTGAGAGTACAGAGAGAACACTGAGGAATGGGACTTATTTCACTGATCACTGTAATAAATATGAAAGTGGAAAGTCGTAGCACAGATATGACATACTCCGTACCTTGCATGTAGCATACTGCCTACCTTACATAGAAAGATGTTGAAAATTTGTGTCACTGTTCATGCTATTCTGATACATGAAATGTTCTCTTCATATTTTGAATGAATTTTCCTGTGTACTCAATTCAACCTGTATGTGTATTTATATTGATTCAGGTTTTCTTTTTGTATTCACTCAACACGTTTGAGGTATTCTGACTGTAACTTTGATAGAATATATTACGATCTAGAATATAATTTGTTATGAAAGAGAGCGGATTCACAAAGGTTCCTTCAGTCCATGTGGGAAGGAAGACCCTAGCCATAGATGAGTTAAGAAAGTCAAGTATACCTCAGCCACTGCTAGCATGCAAGGGTCAAATTATTCTGCTGTTTAACTCATTACTAGCCACTGAATTTCCTGTCCTGTTTCCTCAACAAAGCTAGTTTCACACGTGAGAGCATGAAGGTTAGATTTTTAAGTCTGTGGTTTTTACAATCCTTCAATATTTCAGGCTCAGTATTTCCATTGTTGCAAAAAAAAATCAAAATAATAATTTTGCCTGTAAATATTGCAATATATTATATTGGTCAATTTTTAATCATGTTCTTATTGTCATTTTCAGTTGATATTCTATTTAGTCATTCCGTTGACTGGGTAATTGATATATATATATTTCTTCTTTTTGTTTTCTATTTTTATGGGGAGGGGGGTGGGGGAGGGATGAATATCCAGTATTAGCCTGTCTTTACTGTAATGTGTGGGGGTTTTTATGAAAAGGCAAGTAATACAGGGTGGCATAACTTATCCCTTGTATTGTTATTAAATGGATCACATATTGTTGATGATACATGTAGTAACTGCATACCAAACACCATAATTGTTACTACAGATCCAAATACCCCATTAATTCACTTTCATAAAAAAAGCTAGGAGCTGTTTACTTCCTAAATTCATACGATTGTTATGACTATGCCAAGTAAATTTATTGAGTTAAATTGTCGTCCATAACCGTGTTTACATTAAAGTATTTGCAATAGTTTAGTAAGCTCATCCTATATGCAAAACATTCTAAAGACAACATTTCAGATAAAAGTTTGGGATCAATTACTGCTCATTTTCTGAAAGTATTCTAAAAAAAATGTAAAGAGTAACACTACAGCAATGCACAAAATTATGTACATGTTAATTCATTGTATTGTAAATTGTAAATATAAAGACATGAGTGTACACAAATACAACATGAAGTTTTAAAAAAAGATTGATTGTACAAAGTAGATTATGTCATACTAGGCTATAAATGATTACTGATTTTGAGTGTTGTATATTGTATTCTGGCAAATAGAAATTTTACCATTCACTACATAGCTGGCTTTTTTTATACAGTGTACAACATTGCAGCCATTTTCAACATTTGTTTATCAACCTATGGCTTGTAAAATATTTCAAATTTTATTGTACATTTTATGAACTTGACCCAGCATTGGAAAGTAATGAGTAGAAGTATTGCATGGACTTATCATTAGAAAGAGAAAAGAAAAGCCCATTGTTCTTGCTTGTTAATGGTGTGAAAATGGGGCCTGTGGACCATATATGTTGCAATGTTGGGTGTGAAACCCTTGCCTGCACTGTATAAATGTGTTCATTTGGTATAAAAAATTAATACATTTCAAACTTCTACCGCAACTTGCAGCTGCTTTTCGGGCTATTTTCATCATTTCCAATCTTGTGAAAATCCAAACTGGTCAAATTTGTTCAATACAGTAGTGAAGTAGGATGTCTGTGGACTTGATTTTAACTGGCTGTAAAATAAATCAGGTATTAAAATACCTTCCTCGTCTTAAATTATTTGCTGTACAATGTATTGTGTATCTTTTAATGTATTTATGTCAAAACCATGTGTTGTAAATGATAAAAAAATAAAACATGATTTTGCAATATTTGATTGTTCCACTGTACATAGCATCTCAGACTTTTTGTTTGTGTGTTACATATTGTGTTTCTGGCAGAAAGATGCAAGCACTACACAGCGTTTATTAAAACACATTATGTTTATTAAAACACATGTTTGTTAAAGCACATGTTTATTAAAACACATGTTTATTAAAACACATCGTGTTTATTGAAACACATTGCATTTATTAAAGCACATATTTATCAAAACACATGTATATTAAAATACATCATGTTTATTAGATAAAACCTGTTTAAAACATTGTGTTTATTAAAACAAGAGTAATCCAAGTTTAGATGGAGATATTCTCAACTATTTTATTATACACATATAAATTTAGAAGTGTAATTTTTTTCATTCCACTGATACCTGACTCACATCACTGATGTCATGCATGACTGAGTACATTCCTCATGAGGAGAACAATGTAAAATCACATTTTTTGCCAGTTTTGGCAAAACTTGCAAAAAAAAATTGAGATTACCCCTCATCTTTAAAAAAAAAAATAGACCTGCCATCAGTATCTTCAGTCTTTCATCCATTGACGAAGACTTGCAAATAGTGTGATTTAACAAAGTTTTATTCAAGAGCAATGTGCATGGCCATGCATGAGACACTAATCTAGTGATGCGATTGAGGTATCACTGGAAACAGAAAAAAGTTGCTTTTCACGGATATTATTCTTACAAATCTCTGTAATTTGAATGTAAAATAGTTTCGAATATTTCCTTTACAACATGGATTCCTATTTTGGAGGGGGGGGGGGCATACACGCTATAAAATGTAGACAGAATTCACGTCCACCAGTCGGTCACATAATAACTTGTTGACTAGAGGAACCGGGTGGGATTACTGCATCTTGAAGGCAATAGGTTAATTGGCACATCAGTCGTGACTGGATTTCCATCATGATTATGTTGTGTGATCGGTAGAAGGGCCTTAGCATGTTCCCGGCAGAAGGGTGATCCCACATTCGCTCCGGCGACAGTTGCTCCAGTGACAATATCTTAGAAGACAAAGGGGGTTACAGGTTGCCATTGGGTTTCCAGTTCAGAATGGGGTTAGTGTTAGTGTTTGGGTTAAGGTTAGTGTTTAGGGGTTAGGGTTAGTGCATGAAATAATCGTCGGATCAATTGTCGCCGAAGCAAATGTCGGACATTCGAAAAAAGCCCATGGTTAGTTAAAGGCAGTTTAGTGTTAAGGCCCTTTTGCCAGGAACATTATGCTTGGACCCTTCTGCCGACCAATGAGCCTTGTTAACCCAGTGCTTACAGACCTAAACAGGACCATGTCTCAGAGACATTTCACTTCATTTCTTTGCATTTATTTTCATTTATATTCATTTCCAAACAAAACGATAAAATAAGTCAACATTACATAACTATGTAAGGAAAAGCATAACACAATTTCAATCAAGAATACAATAAGTACAATGTGATGTCAACAGATGTTAAAATATTAATAGAATGATCATAAATTCGAATTATTGATACACAATTGCTCTTTCATTTTAATAAATTCATTTTTTGATCAAAAAATAAGCAATGTAAGAATAGCATGACTTATTTTCAATAAATACAAATCATAGATAGCAAACAATATTAAAATACCAAACAATGAAAAAATGCATTTAACATTGTGGAAAAAAGTTGTCTGAGGCTGAGCCACACAATAGTGTTTGAATAGTGTTAAGGCCCTTTTGCCGGGAGCATATGATAGGACCCTTCCTCCGACCAATGAGCCCTGTTAACCCAATGCTTACAGACCTAAACAGGTCCATGTCTTAAAGACATTTCACTTCATTTATTTTCATTTGTTTTCATTTATTTTCATTTCCAAACAGAAAATAAGTCCACATGACATCATTATGTAAGGAAAAGCATGACGCAATTTCAATCAAGAATACAATAAGTACAATATGGTGTCAACAAATGTTAACATACTAATACATTGATCATAAATTCTAATTATTATTAATTATGATACACAACAATTGCTCTTTCATTCTAATAAATGTAGGAATAACATGACTTATTTTCAATTAGTACAAATCATATATAGCAAACAAAATACAAAACCAACATTGTGGACATCATTTTAAAAAAGACATAGAAAGAAGTAGATTTATATTATGTCAACTTTTGATGTCTGAGCCACACAAATAGTGTGTAAATGGAGTTAATGGACAAGTAAACACCCTGGAATACAAAAGTTTGGAAAGTCATGTTGCCACCAGCAAACTATATGAAATATCATGAATGAATACAGGGGAATACAGCATCCGATGGAGTGTTATGTT
>JZLH01S0616647.1:7744-26264 GCA_001188425.1 Eucidaris tribuloides
GTGTGTGTGTGTGTGTGTGTGTGTGTGTGTGTGTGTGTGTGTGTGTGTGTGTGTGTGTGTGTGTGTGTGTGTGTGTGTGTGTGTGTGTGTGTGTGTGTGTGTGTGTGTGTGTGTGTGTGTGTGTGTGTGTGTGTGTGTGTGTGTGTGTGTGTGTCTGTGTGTGTCTGTTTGTGTGTGTGTATGTTTGTCTGTTTGTCTGTTTGTCTGTCATCCTGTCCGCCTGTCTGCAACACTGGCCATTCACTCTCCGGTATATTTCATTTCAGTATGACAGCATCGATGAGACATAGGTCATATAGCTCGTATCACCTGATGACGTATATCTGTTTGTGCCCTGAGAGGTGTGTCTAAAGACGTGGTCTGTATTTACCACTATCGTATATCACAAAACTCCAATAACAACAAATAATTGTGGGGCATATACACACTAAGAAAAATAGGTTCAACTTTTCACCTTTAAAGGTGCAGACCAATGTCTCACTGGGAGCACCTCTACGGGTGCAACTTTGCACCTTTAAGACCTTTAAAGGTGCAAAGTTGCGCCGTAAAAAGTTGCACCCGGTGTGAAAGGTGCAATGTTGCATTCGTAAAGGTGCTCCCAGTGTGATATTGCTAGGTGCAAAGGTGCAAAGTTGAACCTACTTTTCTTACTGTGTATAGCCTATACAATGTATTGTATACATTGAAGTCAACTAGTGTTCAAATGAAATAATGCACTTCAAATTTAAGGGACCATCTTTAAATATTCCTTATCCCAGCTTGTCCCAAGACAGGCATTTACTTCCATTGTACATTATTTGGGGCCTGTTTTGGAAACGTCGTCGGAATTACGACCCCCCCCCCCCTCCACTTCCCCGTCCCCACCTCCTGTGGTTCGAGCCCTGGGCACCGTTTCATGAAAGTTGTCGGTTCGGACAAGTTGTCAAACTCTGCAAGTTCGATTAAATCCTTGGTTTTGATTGGCTGATGAGAAGCACTGCGCACTGACTGTTACTATGGTAACTGTCGGAGTCTGACAACTTGTCAGAGCTGACAACTTACGGTCCCCTGAATTCAACAGTTTTAATTCTCTCAATAACATTGGTAGCAAACTCTCTAGACTTTGGAGGTGATGTTGCCGGTGTGGTAAGAAAATGGGACAATACACAGCAAAAACATCGTTGTTAAAATTTATTTAAAAAAAACGATGTTAATATGGGACAAAGTCTTCCTCCTCCTCACCTCAAAAGTAATGGACTCTCCCCCAACTTACCTGTCTGATCAACTACATCATTATATTCCGTCACGGCCCTTGCGTTCTTCAACTCAAGCTGTCCTTTCAGCTTCCTTGCCACATTCGCTCTAAATCTTCTGGTCAACGATCCTATTCTTTCGCCGCCCTTTTCTATGGAATACTATTATTCTTATTATTATTATCATTATTAAACTGAATTCAACACTGGTGTTAAATTTTCGGTGTTATTTCAACACCTAGAGGTGATATTTCACCACATTCGGGTTTATTTACACACTGGTTAGCATTGGAGTCAAACTCCTGGGTGTAATTCTAACACCCGAAAATGTGGTCCTGTCGTCGCTTGTCCGGCAGAAGGGCCTTAGCATATGTTCCCGACAGAAGGGCCTTAACACTAAATTGCCCTTTAACTTGAAAACCATTGCCTCTATTCATATGAAATAAAAGAGGTGTGATATTTGTAGATGCTTCTGTCAGTCTGTTGAGGCAATATTTTACAAATCAGAGACAATTTACTGTTAAGGCCCTTCTGCCAGGAACATATGCTAGGGTCCTTCTGCCAGACAACCGACGCTGTATTAACACCTATGGTGTTAATTTCAACACAGACGGTTTTGCTGTGTACACATCAGCGGTTAGTACCAGACCCTCTTCAGCTACCTATGTCATGATAGGCATTTATCTACGACATCGGTTTCATTTATGACCTGTTTCCATCAAACTGTTTGGGCCGACATCTTGTTCCCCCGAGAAAGGTTATCAGCTTGTATTATCGTGCTTAGATATTTGCGAAATAAATTCTTAAGAGGTCAGAGACATTTTAACACCCCGTAGTTTTTACTGATATTATCCCTGACGTATAATCTTTTAATCAACACCCCGATGCATTAGGGGTAATTACTTAGGGGACACCTCAGGGAGCAGACTCGTCGAGGCAATCTCCCTATCATTTCAAGTGGAACTCGGGGCTGCCACTCAAAATTTTCATTTCCCCCCTACGCCGCATGCGTATTTCCCCCTACGGACACTACTTTTCCCCTACGCTCAGAAGTCCTCTTTTCACCTACGAAAATAACTTTTCCCCTACAAAAATCCACTTTTCCTAGACGAAACTAAGTTTTCCCCTACAAAATAACCGTGATAAATGCGAGAGATTTATTTTAATTGAGAAAGTTGACCTTGTGATCACCTCGATAATGCGGCATGCGCGGGCCATGGTTTGGGTAATTATACGATATTGTGGCCAACTAGAACAATGTATTTACTCAAATAATATGGGAGTTCTTTGAAAACCTTTGAGTGTTTAAAAATATTTTTTCGAAATTGTCAGAATAGTTTCAGATACATCAAAACCCTCTTCTTCCCCTAACAGAAAATCATTTTCCCCGTAGGTATCCCCTACAACATACGGTTGGGTAAAATCACATCAAAAAATACGTATATACAACACTTAAAAATACAATAACCCGCAAGACACAGAATTAGTTACAATTTTACAAAATGTTAGATAATAATTCAAATATCAATAGCAATTTGAATTCAGTGGAGTTTTGACGGGATTACTTATTGTTGAAAATCAGGGTGGAGTGCTAGAATTCTCATGTCAGCTTGTTCCACGAAATCAGTGAGAATCCATAGCTCCACCAAAGTGAAGGTCCTTCCTACCCCCTCCCTCTCCCTTCGGCGCGGCGCCACGGTAAAATTTTAGGAGTGGCGAAATCCATTGAGAAAATTTTGCCGGCCATTTTTTTTAACTAGCCAAACAACATCCGACAAGAGGGGGTTGGGGGTGGTACGGGACCGACGACGACGAAAAGCACTTTCGTCTGCCATTTTTTCTCACTAGACAAGCAGCAAGCCAAACAGCATCCGACAGGCCAACTCAACAACAATAAAGGGCGAAATTTCTGAAAAACAGTAAAATCCCCTTCATTTTAATTACTTTGAAAACAAGAGGGGAGGTAACCTTAACCCAGCCCCCCTCCTGTGGCGCCGCTCCTGCCCCCCCCCCCCCATCTGCGTAAACTCTTGATACACCCGTTCTTCTCCACACGAGCTCTCTCGATATAGCCCAGTGAACTGACGTGCGTGAAGACTGAATTTCAGGACAGATAATACGGCGGTAATGGGCCACGTGTAGAACTTGGTATCGATTAAAATCCTCTCAGTTTCTCCTCCGCTAAAGTTTTCTATCGATAATGCAAGCAGGCGGACTTTGCCTCGTGACATTTTAACAGGCAAATAAAAATGGCCCCCTTGCGTGCCATTTCATCGGTCTGGGCATAGATAGGCCTACTATATAAGAAGAGTATCTATGGTCTGGGTCCTGGAGGTTCGAAGGCTCGGCGCAAAACAGGGTTGCCAGGCTTTCCGATTCTCAAAACGCCAAATTACACGCCAAATTCAGTGAAAAACGCCAAATTTGCATTTGTTGCAATGTATGGGCAGGTTAGTCTAGATGTGGTTAGAAATAACGTTGTACTTGATGTCACCTTTGAAACCTCTGCCGCAGCCCAAAATTTGAGTGCCGCGGTTTACGCGCAGCCAGTCTGCGAGAGATTTACGTGTACACGTGAAGTACAAGCCCACCGCTACTTTTGGACCCTTGTGGCACCTACATGTATTTTACTGAAAATCCTTTGAAATCGGGTTAGTATAATGATTTTTAGGTAAGCCATTGTAGAACGCCGAAAAGCCGTTTGGCGTGCGCTTTGAATTCTTCAATGCCAAACGAAGTAAAAAAAGGGCCTTCATTAAAGGAAAACTGTTTTCGAGATAATCGACGGTTACAGGATTTTAAACGTTCCCTTATTCAGTTTACACGTACAGTAATAATGTCAATTTTGAGTACGATGTGACCAGAGGCGTCGATCCGGGGGGGGGCTCCCCCCCCCCATGAAAATATTGGGGGGCAAACATATCGATTTGCCCCCCAATAATTTTCACAACTTGAAAAATTCATAATATGCAATACAAGGAAAAGCATTGGAAAGCATGATAAAACCATTAAACTATGCATAAAAATACCATCAAGTTGACGAAATTGTCAGTATTGCAAATTGGCGCGCGGAGCGCGCCGAAAATTTTTGACTTTTTTCCACTTTTGCCCCCCCAATCCGAAAAACGGATCGACGCCCCTGGATGTGATATCTAATTATGTTAAATAACAGCAAGGTGAGTTTCAAGAAACAGCTTACTCAAAGTTTGCGAAATACTGCTAATTTTCTACATACACGCCCTCCTTTTTTGCTCTCAAAATTAGGTTTGATGGCTCTGTTAGCGACGGTTAAGTTTCACACCACGCCAGCAATGTGCTAGCAACGCTGCACAACCTAAAAAAAATAGTTGTCAACTCAGGCTGCCCTCCCCATAAAAATGATTTTAAAAGAACTGGAATTAATTTGCACACTGTAATTTATTTGCAACATCTGTATCTTTTAACAACAATGACTATGGGGCAGAATCCTCTTCTACAACTAAAGAAATTGAACAGAAATTGATATCAACACAGAGAGCTGTGGAAAGAAGAATGCTCAATTTGACATTACGTGACAAAGTGAAGCACACCGACATACGACAAAAACAAAAGTCAAAGATATTTTGATAAAAATTATAGAGATGAAAAGGAGATGGGCAAGCCATTTATCTCGATCACAAGACAACTGATGAGTAAGAAACTGACAGAATGGGAACCAAGTACAGGCAAGAGAAGAGGTCGACAAAAGAGGAGATGGAGAGATGAAATAGCAACATACAGAAACACAACAAATGGAATAGAATAGCAGCAAATAGAAGCGAATGGAAACTGATTGAGGAGAGCTTCATCCAACAATGGTTGAACAATGCCCGATGATGATGATGATGATGATGATGATGACGACGACGATGATGATGATGATGATGACGACGACGACGACGAAGATGATGGTGATGATGACGATGTTGTTGATTTTCGTCAAACTACATTTACGCGAAAAACTCAAGGTGTAATAATGGGGTAATAATACACAGCGCATCGGGACGTGCGATAAGCTACGTGTTATGCGCTGTACAAGAACGTGTTATTATTATTATTATTATTATTATTATTATTATTATTGTTGTTGTTGTTATTATTATCATTATTATTATCATATATGTGAGTGAATTCACTCACCGCGAATCACTTTTTGATAATCGCATTAACACGTGCGTGTACTTTCCGCCAATACGGTGAAAATGGTTTAGTTACAGCCTTGTTCGAAGATGGCGGCTCACCTTTTACATACCTACCAACCTCCCGACATGAAAAATCTTACTGTACAGATCAAAAATCTCATATATAATACAAATTGAAGGTAAAAATCTACTATGTCAAAATTACATAGTATACAAGTATACTGCTCATTCTTCAAAAAATCTTATTTTGTATCAGAAAATCTTATTCTGTGGATTTGGATGATGAAAAATCTTACTAAATCTGATAAAATCTTACTAGTTGGCAGGTATGCTTTTAAGAAACACATTAAACGTCCCAATTTCTGATTGTCCTTTAATCACATCTCAAATATATCACCATCAGCACATCAGTAGATATATTTACACGAATCCTAAACGTCTACATCCACTGTTATTTTTTTTTGGGGGGGGGGGGGTAATCTTTGTGAATATAATTTTGTAAGAAGTTGATTTCATTATTGGACAGTTTTGTGTAATATATTCATGTATTTGTCTCGTTTCTCATTTACACTGCTCACAAGAGCATATACTCTATTCTTAAAAAACAGAAACTGGTTAATTTGTGTGAGAACGTACGTTGTTTTTAAAACACTGTGTTGCGCATTGGTATATTGCCCTTTTACTTGCCAAACGACGATTTATGCCGCCTACCATTCCAAATGGGGTTAAATAATCTTAATGGTTCTGTGCATCCATGATTTAAATTCTGTTAATAATTACTTTGATATTGATCAATAATCAGACAATTTTTGTGCGACGGTTAATATTCTTAAATCGCTTTTCAGAGTGTTGTTCTTGGTGAACGTCAAGTATAATATGGCTGCAACCTATTCTTGTTTGTTAATGTTTGTTGTTTGTTTTTTGTGTCTTATTTCACATTAATTAATCACCGAATGGAACTGAAATTCAAACTAAAATCGGTTTTGTGAATGTTGTTTCTGTTTTATATAGTAAGTTTTATTTATTTCAATAAATACTTGATGCGATGCATCAGATTCTGAGTTTCTGCTACGACGATTTCGCTTTCCTAATAAGTACTCACTGTACTCCCAAGTTCGTTAATTAGTTTGCGATTTATCCCTATCAGAAAAAGCACAATGTTGTCCACAGTGTGTTTAAATTGTGACAAGAGTGTGAACACAATGTGGCACTATGTGAATTTGACCCATCTTCACAGTGTGACACTATGATCACTGTGTGCTCTTAGAGGTCACACTGTGACGACCCTGTGTTTTTCTAGCCACTCTGTGGATTTGGCCCATTTTCACAGAGTGACACTGAGATCACTGTGCGAACACACTGTGACGACATTGTGTTCTTTCCGGCAGGGATTTCATTCCATTAGCAAATGAAACTAGAATTCAGAATAGAATCAGTTCAATTGATGTTGTTTCTTTCTTTTTCATTAAATACAGGATGCAGCGCATCGGATTCCGAGCTTCGGCTACGACAATTTCTCTTTCTTAACTACTCCAAGTTGTCCAAGTTCGCTCTACCTACACAAAATGCGTCTGATACGCTCTACATCAGATTTGGCCTTGCTGTCTCACAGATAATCGATGTGGTAAGTCGTGGTTTTCTTTCTATCTCTCCCGCTTTCTCTCTTTTTTAATCTTATTCTTTCTTTATGTTTTTCTTTTGTACTTTTTTGTGTTCGTTTTATTCTCTCTTTCCGTCTATCTTTTGGTTTGTCTTTCTCTCTTTCTCTTTTATTGTTTGTTCTTTTTTCTTCATTCCCCTTTTCCCTCTTTCTCAGTTGTTATTAGTTTTCTTTTTAAATAGTTTTCTTCGTGTCTTTCTCTTTTATTGTTTGTTCTTTTTTCTTCATTCCCTTTTTCCCTCTTTCTCAGTTGTTATTAGTTTTCTTTTTAAATAGTTTTCTTTGTGTCTTTCTCTCTTTTGTGGAGGAGGGGAGGAAGCGAGTTTCTACAGGGCGCAGGAGCCTGTGCCTTTTCCAAAATAGTAAAATCTTACCTGAAACATTAATGGGTATCTTTTTTTATTTGCCTATTTTTCGTCAGTTATAGTTTTGACAAAACTGATTGGTAAAATCAAAGGCTGTTTGAATGCTAATGAATTTGGTGGGCATTAAGATGGTCATACAGTGAGGCAGAAATTGAGTAGTTTCCCTGATAAGGAGTCCAAAATATATATTTTTGTACAGACATAAAATCTCAGCTGGTTTAAAAGAATACACAGTACTGGTTGATGATGGAAAATCTTTCATCAAAATTTCACATTTCATTGGTTTCCAGGTGAGAGTATATTACATTCGCATTATAATGTAGGACTAATTCACTTCATATGCAATAAAAAAAAATGAAGGATTGGTAGTCTGAACAGGTGAAGTTTCCATTGGAAGTTCCCTTCCAATGCTAAAGTGTGTACGCCAACAATTAACATTGTCCCACATATCGATTTCTGTGTTAGTACTTTGTCAGCAGTGGGGATTTGTGTCGCAGATTTGTCAAAAACAAAGTGTTCTTTTGTTTTCAATTACCTCTTGTACTTACGTGACATTTGCAGAATACCATCTGTTCACTAAAGGTTTGAAAGCAGCTGATATTAAAATCATGTTGTTCTGCAAGTACTCAATCTTATCTTTAAGGGAATGTGTTTCCATCCTATACCCTGCCAATACTTCGGCAGGATATTCCTCTGATAAAGTTTCTTACTTCTTCTTTCTTCTTTTATACTGAGAGATAGACTAGCACAATAATAATGTCATTAATTTTATTTCTATCTCTTTCTCTTTTTTTAGGATGAGAAGAACCAAGTGCTTACTTCGAAAGTATGGATGAAGCAGGCACGTATATATTAACCTATTTATCAGATGATCATTCAACCGTCGATAACCATTAACCCAAATTTGTTAAAATTGGCTGGGTATTATAATTCAGTTGATTTGAATGAGCATTATTACTTTTACAAATTACAGCATAATGAATAGATTTTTTCAAATTACGACAAACTTACTCTCTGATGCGTCTAAAAAGATTTATTGTACTCACTTCAAACATCATTTCCATCTTGTGCTGTCCACAGTTATTTCCATGTGCAGTTATTTTATGAAAGAGAGTATAAAAGCGAAAACAATTAGCCAAAAAGTAAAGTTTTAATAAAAACAACATTAAAGTGTTATTGATTTGCAGAGATTATTTGTTTTGTATAGATTCGATCCAGCTTAACCCATAGGGAACTGAGAACGAGATATCTTTGGCTGGAGTCTATGAGTGCGTGTTATATTGAAATCCAATTATCTCTAACAGGCTATAAGAATGAGACTTGAAACGTTAGTATAATCAGCCTTTGAAAAGACTATTTATTCAATTTGCGTATAACGTTAGTGTAATATTCATTTGGGAGAAAATGACTGTGCTTGTTTTAGTCTGTATGGATTTGTAGAGGTTCATATTTTCATGAAAACTGTCCCCACCACCCCCCCCCCCGGCTTTGTGAAAGAAGCATGTTTCTATGAATCTTTATTACTTTATGAATGATTTTAGTCTTATACAGTGTGTATGGAGGAAAAAATTGGTACCATCGGGAAAAATATTTTAGGTATAAATTTTTCAATACGTATGTTTATTTGGTATCATATTGAAGCAATGTATGGATTGTTATACAATTATTTTGATTTAATTTACTTTTGTCAATCAAGAATAATGATTACTTTTGTACCACTTTTCGTAGTAATGGTCAAAATCAGCATTGACACTTAAAAATAGAATGTGTAATTACAATTAAACGTCAAAAACAAATTAACCTAAATTATGAAACAAAACAAGGAGAACACCGTTTTCATGAACCGCACATGTTACAATTTCATATTCTTTGTTAATGTAGTGCCTCCTATTTTGAATAGAAAGAATAAATATTGTAAGTAAAGAAATATTTCACATGTATTTGTGATGATCACTGAACCATTTCACAACCAACCATTTTCATGTTATTTAACGGTTTGTTAAAAGAGAGTTTTAAGTATTTACATACGCAGCACGAATGGGTAGTGGTACAAATTAGTAATATGCGTAATTGCAGAAAAGTCATCAAATCCGAAGATTGAGACTTCGAAGTGAAAAGAAATAAATTATGAAAATTCGCAATACAACCAGGTTGTATATGAATTTTACTTAATTAAAAATCAATATTCACTTGTACCGCTTTTAAGATACTCTGTATGTTAACAGAGATCCGTAAAGGGTTAAAAAATATATAAATGTTTGGTGCAAAATCAGGTGGCATATACACTGCCAAAACTGGCGTGTTGAATTTAAGACTCATGGTGTTGCACAATATAGATAACAGACACGGCGTAAACTTTTAACACCACGGATGTTATTTTAACACCAAACGAATTATTTCAAATACCAACAGCATGGGCTTTAACACCAAGGGAGTTAAAATATCAACACTTTTCCGGTATTCATATCGTGCAACACCCTTAGTCTTAGATTTAACAACCCGGTTTTTGCAGTGTACAGGGTAAAATTGAAATACATTTTTTTTTCTCGAACAGATTTGGCATGATTATCATTTCATCTGGGATCCTCAAGAATTTGGTGGGATTAGCAGTTTAAAAGTTCCAAGCGGAGAGATATGGCTTCCGGACATTTTGATTTACAACAAGTAAGTTATTTTATAACCTTTCACTTAGACAAAAAAAATAATCGTGTATTTACAGTATTTCTCAGTCAATTTACATTCGGGGCTTGAAATGTGGGGTTTGGTTTAGTTTGGTGTGATAACTTTGGGTTGGTTTAGTTTGGTTCGGTTCGGTCTGGTTCGGTTCTGGTCGGTTTGGTTTTTTTCCGATTGTGTTGATTTGGATTGGTTTGGTTTTGGTTTGGTTCCGTTCCGTTTGGTTTCGTTTTGTTCCATTTGGTTTGGTTTGTTTTGGTTTGGTTTGGTTCCATTTTGTTCCGTTTGGTTTGATTTGGATTGGTTTGGTTAGTTTTCGAGAAGTTTTGCGTGTGTGTGTGTGTGTGCGTGTGTGTGTGTGTGTGTGTGTGTGTGTGTGTGTGTGTGTGTGTGTGTGTGTGTGTGTGTGTGTGTGTGTGTGTGTGTGTGTGTGTGTGTGTGTGTGTGTGTGTGTGTGTGTGTGTGTGTGTATGCGTGTTTGTGTATGTGTAAGTTTGTTTGCATTTCTGTTTGAGCTTTGGTACTTCAATATCTTTAGTAGATCAAAATCAGATTGATTCATAAATGGACATTTTTGCACATTGATCCATCTTTTTCAAATAAAAATGCAATGAAAGGAAATGAATGAAGGGTCAACTTTAGTATTTGGCATTGCAGCAATATTGTCGTGGAAACGTGTGCGATGCATTTGTGAGGTTGCACAAGTGAGAAATTTATTAAAGGCTTTCAGCGTATATCGGGTATAGATACGTAGGCACCTTTAAGGTCGATGGTAACGGGTTTAAGAGGAGGGCTAACCCGGAGCATCGCCGGACTACAATCACGTGTACCGACATAAATAGGGTGAGTGGGGTTAAGGCCACCACACTACATGACTTTCCGTCGCACGACTGACCGATTTGGATCCGAAATAAATCAGCGTGTACAAATTTTTTTGTTTATTTTGGATCCAAGTCGGTCAGTCGTGCGACGGAAAATCGTGTAGTGTGCGGTGGCCTTTAGAGTCTAGCAGAATATCGGCAATCCCCAGTTCACTTAGGTTTATTGCCACTTGGTCTTCAACCATTTTCTCTATCAGCCATTTTGTCTAATACATTATGCTGGTGACTCCCCAAATCCCAACCCCACCTTAAGGTCAAGGTCAATTCTCAATCTAAAACCCTAATCATAATTCCAATCCCTTACCGTAATTCCCAAACCCTAATCCCAATCCTAAGCCCTCTAATTACGGTTGTACTGCTAGAGTAACTGGGTAGTCGACCAGGACGGGTGGCGAGGTGCCGTTCTTGAAACTGATTTTGAAAACTTTGCAATGTTTATCAGATCCGGTTTACCGCTTTTTATTGATCTTGCACGGACATAACTTGTGTTAATTTTCATCTGTTCTTTCAGTGCGAATGGAACGTTCGACATGCGATCGCGTGCCAAAGTCAGTATCTATCATAACGGCACTGTACAGTGGTTCCCGCCTGCCGTCTACAAGAGCTCCTGCCACATCGATGTCCAGTACTTCCCCTTCGACGAGCAACGGTGCGTCATGAAATTCGGATCGTGGACATACGGCGGGGAGAGGATCGACCTCATTCCCGCCAGCTCGAACGCCGAGAAGAAAGACTACTGGGAAAACGGAGAGTGGACCATCGTGCGATCGCCTGCAGAGCGACACGCTCTCAAATATCCGTGTTGCGAGGAGACCTTCGTCGACGTAACCTACACCTTCGTTCTACGACGGAAACCGCTCTTCTATTTCGCGTATCTGATCTTGCCGTGCGGGATCATTTCCTTCAACACCGTTCTTGTGTTTTATCTCCCACCGGATATCACCGGCAAAATGTCGCTTTGTACCTCGGTGCTACTGTCCATGGTTTGGTTCCTTCTGCTCGTCACGCAGTGCATACCATCCAACGCCACCAATTTCCCGCTGATTGTGAAATACCTGTTGTTCACCATGACGGTGGTGGCGTCCTCCATAGTGCTCACTGTTTTTATTCTAAACATACGCCACAGATCACCGTACACGCACACGATGCCGCGTTGGGTCAGGACGGTGTTTATCGACGTGCTACCTCGATTCGTGGGTCTCCAGCGACCCAATCAGAAGCGGAGGAGGGATGTGCATCACGTGAGCATGACGAGACGCGAATCCATGGCAACGTGTAATCACGTGGACGCCATGTTGAATGAAACTTCATCACATTCCTCAGAGGCTGAGAATAGTAACGCAGATCATAATCAAGGTAATGATCTTCATGAATGCAAGTACCTTTGTTTTGGGTAACAATAATTGCGGTAAGCCTGAAAAAACACATAAGAAATAAGATATAATTCAAACACGCGTGAAGAAATATACTCACATTTATTTTTCTCCACCCCATTATCACCGCAGTGTTAGGAAAGTGTGCCATTGAAAAATAGGGGTCATTGTAATTGTCCAAGTTTATATCCTATAAATATTATTAGAAGGCCCCTTTCCGCTAGAAATCAATTCATATGTTTAGTCTCTTACAAGAAAGGCGCCATTGGGATAAAGACAAGGCGATAGCAAATAGTGTCTCGCCCAGTCTTACGTACATAGCAACTTGCTCACAAACTTAAGATTGGGCTCAAAAAGTTTGTTGACCCCTGCCAGTGACCTTTGACCTTTTGGTGACCTTCAGCTCCCTATGAGACATCTACCCCCAAAAGTTGGTCACAATTGGGCAAATGGGGGCAAAGTTGTGTGTCATGATAATAGAAACCTGCCGAAAAAATTAACATTGGGCTCAAAAAGATCGTTGACCCCTACAGGTGACCTTTGATCTCTACGTGACCTGTAGCTCCCTATGAGACATCCACCATCCAAGTTTGGTCACAATTGAGCAAATGGGGGCAAAGTTAAGCGCCATGATAGAAACTTGCCGAAAAAATTAAGCGTGGGATCAAAAATTCGTTGACCCCCTGCTGTGAACTTTCACCTTGTGGTGACCTTCACATACTTCTTAATTTGAAAGTCTGTATGATAAATCTTACATCCAAGTTTGATTGTAATAAGAGCATTAAGCACAGAGTTATTCAAGTTTTTCTAAGCGTGACGGACGGACACGCCAAAGTGATTCCTTAGTCTCCCTCTACCTCGGTAGACTCGACAAAAACTCCTGCTTGGGCAAGAAAACATCCACGTGCCAGTTGAATGTAAAGGGAATTGTTCAACATGTGGCTATCATCGGAAAGGTCTAAACATTATAATTGTATGTGGGATTTGTAAGCTAATGAAGTATTAGCAAAACCTGACCATGAATCACGTCTTGAGGCAGTCAATATTCTTAATGTAGCATATCTGATGTCAGTAAGTAGAGAGAGAGGGCCCGAGAATCCTACCACGGCACTTATACCGGATGGCGTTTGCAATTCGATATCATCCTAATAGTTTCAACGGCGCCAACTCCAAACTAATCTCTCGGTCTCACTCCCTGTCTTTCTTTCTTCTTTTGTAGCCGAAACCAACTCGCTTTTCTGAGTAATGTATTCCAGGGGCGGCGCCACAGGGGAACAGGGGGCCTGCCGTCCCCTATCTTTTCAAAGTAATGAAAATAACACGTTTGGCTTGTAATTTGGCAGGTAAAGAAAAATTTGGCGGGCCAAAAATTGGTTTTTGTCGTCGTCAACCCCCTGGCCCACGCTTGTCGGACGATGTTTGCCTTGTAATTTTGGCAGGTAATTTTATTTTTTGGGGCGAGCAAAATTTTCCCGCCAGATTTTCCGTCCCTCCTAAGATTTTACTCTGGTGGCGCCCCTGATGCATTCTCGCGTTTTCTCAAGTGTGTGTTTAGAAACAGATCTCGAGAGATTATATCCGTCATCCCAGCCTCATTAATCAATCAAAGGCGCTGCACCCTTCATGATCAATGTGGTTTGGTCGTAACATTTAATTCTAGGCTATTTTTACCAGGGAGTAACTCCCTGCTTTTACGCTTGGTTTAGACTAGAGAGTAAAAGACGGACGAAAGCCTGCATTTGTGCCATAATAAACAATGTCTACTTTGCCTTCCGTTTTGCACTGTTCGTTATAATTATTCCTCGAATGTTTGTTAAAAGGTGCTGTTTATTTTGGCGTGTCAACGTATCATCCACTAAAACAGAAAACATACATTCGTCAATATCATTAGTACCCTGCGTATACAACGGGATAACAACTATTATTTCAGTTACAGGGAGGCATAGTAACCCCTGCTTCCAGTCTATATAAAAAAGAATGACTCTCCTACATGGAAAGTTTGAAGAAAACTTTATTTTGTTTTATTCAGTTTTATTGATAAATCATCTCAAATATATACACAATCACAAAAATTGGCAGGATCAATCACCCCGAAAAACCACGTATGGCTTGATAAAATGGGCTGACCCTTACAAACTTGATCAAAATACAATTATATTGAAATAATAAAATACGCAAATACACACAAAAGTGAAGGCTTTAAAATAGTGATACGTTACATCAGATGAAACTGAGAACACGTAAAAGACGAGAGGACGAACACAAACAGAACACTAGAAACCAATACTAACAAATACAATAAAGAGGAACACAATATTTCATATAGCGATAAATTTGTATTTGGGATATTATTCGTAGTTGGCAAGAATATGTTGCGTAAATTTGTATTTAAAAATTTATTCAACGTAGTTGGTGTTTTGAGAGAAGGGTCGATGTTATTCCACAAGGTAGCTGCTTTCCATTTGATTGAATTAGTTTGTCGTAATTTTAAGCGAGAATATGGCAAGAAAATCTTGTGTTTCTGCCTTGTATTGACATTATGAATATTACCAATGGTATCAAAGTAGTCAGTGAATATAATGGGCGATTTAAGCAATAATTTAAGCAATTCATATACACAATTCATCAGGGGCTTATCAAGCCTATCCACTAAAAACGTCAAACACACCCCATTAGGGTGTGTATAGTTCCGAAGCACTTGGAAAAGGTATTATCTGCAGGGTAACCCGACATTTGCTTCGGCGACAAATACTCCGACGATGATATCTCGGAAGACATAAAGTTAGGGTTAGGCCCGGTTGCCATTGGGTTTTCAGTTCAGAATACGTTAGGGTTATGGTTAAGGGTTGGCTTAGGGTTAGGGTTAGGGGTTATAGGATTAGTGTATGGAGTAGTCGTTGGAGCAATTGTCGACGGAGCAAATTTCATGAAACCCACATCGGATAGTTCATCCGCGTGCTGAGCTCCGTATTACAGGAAGCTGTTTATCCTTTAGCTCTATAAAAATTCAGTGGTGTACTCAGAATTTTTTTGGGGTGGGTCATGATCATAATCTGTTTGGACCTTTTCACAATGAAATAACAGCAAAATGTGATTAAATGTATGTAATCAATGCTTTTGAATGTATGTCATTGTGAAAAGGCCCTCGAAAATGTCTTTGAAAAAGTGTGGACCTTTGAATGGGGGAAGGGGTATAAGCAGATATTTACCCAATTACGTACATCATCGTTCGCATCATTGCTAGTGTATTGTGAAATAATTACTTATCATTTTTGATAATTGATTTTATATCATCTTTCCTCTGCAGATAAAGGTTTAGGGGCGAAAGAGAACAACATCAACCAGAACGCCCCACCCCTCAATCCAGCAGTGGAACCGCTTCTAAACTGCCTAGTAGCTCAACATACTCTCAAAGCGGAGCGATTCTATGCACCCATTAACGAGAAGTCGAACGTCGTCCCGCATTATTATTTATCGGAGGACCACTGCAGTGAAAGTAATATACGGACTACTGTACCCACCCGAAAACAAACCTCGGAACCCCCGTTAGAGCACCTGCTAGCGCAGAAGACGGTGGAAGATGTTATGTACCTCACATCACGCAGTATTAATAAGGAATATGCAACAAAGGTAAAGGGCGATTCCGCACTGAAAATGCTGCCATTTTTACAGCATTATTAATTTGACAGTTTTCTGACGACAATTTTACGATATCTGTTATAATCACTTTGTAGTATTGTGTGAAGGTAATACGCAGAAGTGGTCAGCTGTCTAGAGTCACTTCTCTCTTTGGACTGAAATTTAAAAAAAAAGGGGAAAAAATGATGAGTGTCGATATCCAAGTACGAAGATTTCCTTATTCATAGAGAGAACTAATTAACTACTCTAGATGTCCAACTACCTAAAAAGGTGTTCATGGCGCAAAACATACTCTACAGGAAACATGATGGTAAGATGCTGACAGTAGAATACATACACATATAACATATTCTGTGGGCCTATCCCACTGTCGCATATTTACTGGAGAGCATTGTAACAAGTTTATGCTCTATAGTGAGCGCTTTTCAAGATTCAAGATGGTACTCTGTTATGTTCATAAATAAGATATCATACATAGTATATGTTATCCTGACATTATTAAGAGGTCTAACAATGCATGCTTCGTGGACTGCCCTGAATAGACCTTATTCCTTTTTAATGGATTCATGACACACACCTCGCTCGCAGAGAAATGTTATCTCGTTTTGTTCAACTGATTTAACAACTGATTTAACAAATTTTTTCCATCGTAGATTGGCCCTACTCCCTCTCTCTTGAACATGTAATTTTGCATAAAGACATCACTTTTTATGTGAAATTAATATTATCATCATCATCATCATCATCATCAGCCATGTTCAGCCCACTGCAGGGCAAAGGCCTCCCCAAGTTGGTGCCAAAGGTGCCTGTCTTGTGCTGATGCAATCCACTTTGTGCCAATGAACTTTGTCAGCTCGTCACTCCATCTCAATTTTTTCTACCCCGATTTCGTGATCCTAGCCATGGTCTCCATTCTGTGATACGTTTGGTCCATCTATTGTCATGTAATCTTGCAAGGTGGCCAGCCCATCTCCATTTCTTTGTTTCATTACGTCTGTTATTCCAGTCTGGTTCCTAATCCATTGTATGGTTTTCTTGTCACGTTTTGTTATTCCTAGCATGGTATGTTCCATGCTGTGTTGAGTGGTTTTTAGTTTCTGTTCCATTTTCTTTGTTACAGACCAGGTTTCAGAACTGTAAGTCATTACCGGTATAACACATTGGTTAATATTATAAATGTGGATATTTTTGTCAGGATATGTTCTGGACTTCTGGTGATAAGATCTCCGACGACTAAGACTTAGGTCACTGACTTGAGGGTATTGCTTTCATTCGGGTTCGGGTGAGTGTGGGGCTTGGCGTTATAGGGTTAGGGTTAAGACTAGCGTTTGGGTTTATGCGTTAAGATAAGGGTTGGGTAAGATTTGGTTTAGGGTTAGGATGAGGGCTATCGTTTGGTTTCGGTTTAGAGTAAGGGCTCATGATTGTTTGGAATAGGACAAGGGTTAGGGTTGGGATAAGCGGTAGGTTTCGGGTTGTGTTATGGAAAAGGCTAGAGCACTTGGCTTCAGGATTTGGTAAGGGGTATAGGGATGAAATCAAGTTTAGGGTTTGGTTGTCGTTGTAGCAACTGTCACCGGAGCAAAATAATAGTGCAAATAACAATTTTGTTTTATACACTCTAAGAGTGTATAAGCAAATAAAAATTAATGTTTTGAATATTTCATATCACTCTAATTTCTGCAGATTCAAATTTGGCTCAGAATGGAGTCAGCAGTGAGCTTACTCTATTCCAAGTTAAAGTGACTCAAAATTCCGAGTTACTTTGACTCGAATTGATTCGATTCTCAGTTGACGCCACATCATTTCAAGTCAAATTATTTCGGAAATCCAAGTCACTTTAACTCGGAATAGAGTAGGTTCCCAGCTGGCTCCATCCCAAGTCAAATTTAACTCATTTTTTTTAATTACGACTCTTTTTTCTCTCTCTCTCTTTCCACGTGACAGGCAAAAGAGGAGTGGAAGATCGTGGCGATGGTTATCGACAGGATATTCCTGATTGTTTATCTATGCGCGGTGTTTATCGGAACAATGTCGATAGTTTTAGAAGCGCCCGTCGCCCGAGAATTCTTCGCCGATATGATTTTTAGAAATGGAACGGCCTTCAGTCAAGATAGCGAACACATGAACGAAATTATGTAGCCTTCCATGCGCACGCTGAACTGTGACATTATCCAAATTGGCGGCTTCATCGGCGGGTACTATTGCGGTTTGAACATGGACATGCCGAATTCGGACATTCTATGGTTTGAATCATATTTATTACAGTGATTACTTGCAGGTATCGATTGCGGGCCGTTATTTATGTCGTCCCGCAGCATTATTTTCTTCTGGTTAGTCGCCGCCGATTCTCGAGATGAACCTGGGGGTCGCGCACCTGAGTTGGTTATCGATTATTACTTGCATTACGTCACAGAGTTTACGTCAGGGTGGCAACGATGCGAAGAGAGCTGAGATGCTGCGTGAAATGGTAAAGTCGCCTGCAAACCAACACCTGCGCGTCCAAGAATAAACGTTATCCACGTACGCACATC